>JMQE01001238.1:0-28852 GCA_000731825.1 Hypocrella siamensis
GGGGGGGGGGGGGGGGGGGTCTGATGACGGAAAGACGAAACAAGGTTCCTCCCAAACGTTGAGCACCAGCAATCTGCCGTCCCTAGCAGCGTAGCAGCGTAGCAGCAGACTGAGTCTGTGTGTGGTGTGGTGCAGCGGTGCGTGTGCGGGTCGGGCACGCAAAGTCGTGGGACGTTCGTGGTCTCAGTGGGTTGAGGATTAGTGGTGGTGCGTGGTGGTGCGTTGCGGGTGCGTGGTGCGTGTTTCCAGTAGAGAGGATTTGGGACGACTGCCGTGGTGGTGCCAATGTACGCAGCAGGTCCCGGACCGTCAGCCACGCTCTCGTGCTTTTGTTTAGGCTCGGCCACGAGAGGATGCGTAATGATACCTACACGCATCAATCGACGAGAAAGCGGAGCAGGGCGAAGGGAGGCAAGCCTGGTATCTGTCTAACACTGTCGCCGGCGGCGGTCAGGGCTGGTGCACGAGGCGCCGCCAAAAGCGGGCAAAAGGAGATTTTTTTTTTAAGAAAAAAGGAAGAAAAAAAAGAGAAAGGGGTGGTCGAAAAGGCACGACACAACACAGGAAACGGGACGAAAGAATGGGTTTAGTACTCCTACCCCTAAAGGTCCGAGACGTCAAGACACAAAAGCTCGAGTGCTGGACGAAGAAAGAGCAACGAGGCCAACGTCTACAGAAGGTACAGGAGGTTGTTGTAAAACGGAACGAAAGGGATCAGCTCATCGATAATCATTTCAGCAAAAAAAGCAATCACTACGAATAGGTAATCAGACCCTCGCTTGGTTATTCCAATCACGCTTCCAGGCTCACGTTGGAAATAATTCAAAGACCCGTGGCACCGGACAGAACCTGGCATGAAACCCCTGACGGGCGAGATGCCGATGCATGGGTGAATCCAAAAGGGGCTTGAGAATATGAGCCTGAGGTATCCGTTGCCACCCAACGTCCTCTATTTAGGGGGTTTGCATGGCCCGCGCTATCCCAGGAAGATTCACTGGCCCAGTCTCCTACATACTACGTACTTCCTCATAGGTCGTCTCTTCCTCTACGTCCAGAGGTAACTCACATGAAGTATCCGGCCTGTAGCCAACGGGCGATTCGCTTCTTCATCAGGAGCGAAAGAGCGACGGTGATGGCGCCAGAGTGTCGCCTCTTCCTCTTAGGGAGAATTGGAATCCAAAAGGCAAAGTTGAAGCTAATCCGGGGCCGCAACCCCTCGAGTGCAACTTCACACTGCTCCACCCAATTTAAATGACCGACGTGCATCTACGGAGCAGGTGCTCTACAGATCGTGGGGCGCCTTGACAGTAGCGGAGTGACTAGCCCAATCTGTGTTTGGCGGTTGAAAAGACTGTGCGTTGATCCTGCAATGAACAGTAGCCAGAGAGTCAGGGGCAAGCCAGGAAACATGCGTGATGCGGATTCTCTGGGAGTACAGACACATATGTATGTACAAGGGTTCGCCCTTTGTTCGCACTCTGGGTTCTCACGTGCCGCGGGCACATTCGTGGCCCCTCACCCCTCCATTCACGTGTTCTCGAAAAGAAGCATCCCGAACAGACCGATACTTTTTTTTTACTGGATAGTGCAGTCGACGACGTCAGACCGCATTTGAACCATTGATATGGCTGTAGTTCTGTACACTGAAAGATGTTTTTCCCTCCTTGATGAACCCGAACTCTCATGATCTTGTACGTACATGTATACATACATACATACATATGTTCATACATACATATATACATACATACATATGTTCATACATACATATATACATACATACATATGTTCATACATATATATGTACATACATACATATGTACATACGTATGTACATGCTGTATGTAACTGTGTACTGAACATACAAAGCACTGCAGCTGGAGAGTGAGACACCCGAGGACACACAGAGTCCAGGTTTGACATGTGCTTGGACACCGGATCCCCCGATTTAAATTTCTCATCCGTACAGGCAGAAGGCTGTGGTAGTAGCCACGGCCAGGGTGGGGTTGCAAAGCTGTCACCTTGGCTCCGCCTTGCCGGCTCGGAATTGGAGACAACAGAACCAGATCTGACACATCATTGTGTGACATCGTCTCAAAGTTTTTTTTTTGATTGAGTGACCGTACTCTCTGGAGGACCAAGAAGCGAAGGTGATGGATTGATTGGTTGTGTAGAAGCCCCAGTCTTTTTTTCTTCGCTTGGAAGCGCTCTGACATAAGCATCCATACCTGCAGATCTGGCTTTGTCAAAAGGATACGACGGTGGGGGATGAATTTCTCAATTTGTAAACAATTTTCCTTGGGTCAGAGCCGGTGAAAATAGTCCAGAGAGCTCAATGGGTGACCATTTTGTTTCTATTGTATCAGAGAACGGAGAGGAATACATGCACCGCTCGACTACACCGGTGCACTCTGTACCAGACGCCAAGTCTGCAATTCCCCATCAGCACTCTCTCTCTGGTGGGGGTGGATCAGAACCTAGCCCTCTGTAGACTTGGCACGGTACTTGAGCGTCCCTTATCTTATCAAGCTAAAATTTCCAAAAAAAAAAAAAAAAAAAAAGTTGCCCAACCATACGCGACAATGGTGAAGCGTAAAGTTGCGGCCCTGGAAAAACTCGACGCTGACTTGTATGAGAACTCACTTATCCTCAATCATTAGATGGAATGCTGTATACTGACCGTGACCTGTTTTAAGTGCGAGCTTGCAATACAAGATCCGAAGAGATCCAAAGTACGTGTCTACTCCATGTTGCTTTCATCGGTGACAGCTTGCAGAATTTTCGCACAACTGACCCCTATCCCAGATCATATAGGGACGACTTCTTGAAGCAGTGGGAGCAGTATGAAGCTCAGCGAGAGATTTTTCTCGCCTCTCCCACCGAGGGAACGGCCGACTCGATCGAATCCTTCCACAACATGATAGATCTGATTGCCCATGTGGCCGACTGCTATCCCGAAGAGACAAGGACGTACTCGACCGACTTGAAAAAGATTCTCAACCAACATCATGTCATATTACATCCCGATCTGCGAGACAAGATCGTCGGCAGCCTGGTGCTTCTGCGGCGCAAGGATGTCATCGATTCCACGAGCCTGCTCACCACCTTGTTTCCCATTTTGATATCGTCGCCGAGCAAAACCCTTCGCGGGCTTCTTTTTCAAAAAATCCTCAGCGATATGCGGAACTCAAATTCAAAGTCGACCGACCACCCATTGAACCGCACGGTCCAGACCGTCTTGTACAATCTCGTGACTGAAGACCGGGGATCCCCTAGAGCCATCTGGGCCATCAAGTTGACTCGCGAGCTATGGAAACGCCACGTTTGGACTGACGCCAAGCCTGTGGATGTCATGAAGGAGGCCTGTCTGTCGGACAATGAGAAGGTGGTCATTGGTGCGACGCGGTTCTTCCTTGGCGGCGACAAGGAGCGAGAAGAGCTCGAAGACGATAGCAGTGACGAGGAAATTGACTTGTCTAAAATTCGACATCAGATTGGTATCAATAAAAAGACCAAGAAACAGAAAAGAACATACGAAAAGGCCGTCAGCAAGGTTCGACGAGACGAGCGCAAAAAGTCCAAGCCTCACCCGCTCAACTTCTCCGCTCTTCACCTTTTGCACGATCCGCAGGGATTCGCGGAGCGGCTCTTCTCCAAACATTTGCAAGACACAAGATCCAAACTATCCCTCGAGAGCAAGATCTTGGTTCTGCAGCTCGTCACCCGACTTGTTGGCCTTCACAAATTGACCATTGTGGCCTTGTATTCCTGGTTCATCAAATATCTCACGCCCCGACAACACTTCGTCACGTCCATTCTTGCGTCCTTGGCACAAGGCGTGCATAGCCTGGTGCCGCCGGATGCTCTTGAGCCGCTCATCATGAAGATCACCAACGAGTTTGTGTCAGAAGCGTCAGCTTCCGAGGTTGCGGCAGCTGGTCTGAACGCGATCCGCGAGATCTGTGCCAGACAGCCATTGGCAATGACGGACACTTTGTTGCAAGACCTGGTTCAGTACCGCAAGAGCAAAGACAAGGGCGTCATGATGGCAGCCAAAGGTCTGCTGTCGCTCTACAGAGAGGTCGGGGCCGAGTTGCTGCAAAAAAAGGACCGCGGCAAGAATGCCACGATTGGGCTGAAGCGTGGACTGCAGCATCAACAAAAATTTGGCGAAGAAAAGGCGGGCGGCATCGAGGGTTTGCACCTGCTCGCTAAGTGGAAGGACGACGAGAGGAGGAGGAAACGACTGGCCAAGGGTTTATTAGAAACCCCCGGCGAGGACGAGGAAATAGAAGACGACGATAATAAGTCCAACGATGGTTGGGAGGTGGCATCCGAAGATAACGGCAGTAGCAACAGCGACTCTGGCGAATGGATCAACGTGGACCATTCTTCGGACGACGAAGACGACGATGCAGAAGGATTCGCGGCGAACGAGCTGGAGCGCATGCAAGTCCTCGCCACAACCACCATCCTCACACCCGCCGACCTGCAGAAGCTCCAGGAACTGCGCGCAGCGGCGGCCATTGAAGCCGCAGCAGGCGGCCGTCCTCGTCGCAGACAGCGCAACGCAGGCCCCGACCCCAACCGCCACGCAGACGATGCCCTCACGGCCGAGAACATCGAGGCACCCGCCAGGCTACGCAAGCTGACCAAGGAGGAGAAGGTGGCGCTGGCCAAGGAAGGAAAGCCAGACAGACAGGAACACAAGTCGACGCAGGCCATTAAGAAGAGCAAGAAGGAGGCGGCGGGCAAGAGCACCAGCAACCGCGAGAAGCAGCGCAAGAAGAACTTCCTCATGACGCTGGGCAAGGCCAAGAGCAAGCAGAAGCGGAGTCTGGTCGAGACGAGAAAGGTCCTGAGGGGACACGTGGACCGGAGCACGAGGGGAGGTCGGCGGAGGAATTTTGGCTAGACGGAGGGCTTGTCGAGAGAGACAAAAGGTACGTACGTATACATATGTGAGTGAGCGAGTGAGAGAGATGGAGATGGATGCATGGGTGACAGCTCCGGGCATTTTTTTGCGTGAGATGATTTTTTCGCAATCCGTTGGCGTTTTTTCTGGACGGCTTCTCCATTTTCACTCGTGATCATTTTCCAGGCTTGAGATCGCCCTTCGTATCAAAGTATATATGTATGCATATATACATGAAAGAGGTCCCTGTACCCGCGTAGACCTGTTCCCAAGACCGAAAGAAGAAGAGAGAAAAGTCGTTCGAATTGTCATTTTGCGCTGCTGCCTTGCTTCTTCGTCTGTTTCAAGGGAAGAAAATCAAAGGAAGAAAAGAAATGCTCCCACATCATTATAGAATACTTAAATTCCTATCAAATACGTATACATGTGTCATCCTCGGCGTGACGCAAGACGCGGCTCGGTACCCATCTTGGTTTCTCTTCGTCAATGATGTCTTCCATAACACGTACATGACTTGGCGAGATCCTGATCGCCATGTTTTTTTCCCCCAACCCAACTGCCCGCAGCAGCACATTATCAGGTCGCCAAAAGAAATAATTGATCCTGAATTGATCCTGAATACGCACTTCATTGCCAAACCTGGCTGGCTGGTAGTTCAGGTACCATGTTCACGCCCGTCCAAGTTTTCATGACATAGCAAAATATTATCGTGAGCAAGCCCAACGCCTCGCTTCGCAAGCACAACAAAAGGAAAGAATCAATCATGTTAGCCATCGTCCCTCTCCTAAACCAACGAAAAGAAGCAGATTCTAAACCACAACGCCTACCGCCGAGCCACCTTCCGGCAGTCGGCGTCTCTTCACAGGCAGAGGTGGCAGGGACTGTTCACCGTCGGTGCTGTCCTCGAAGCATTCGTTCAAGACTCCGGAAAGAGTCTCGCGCTTCCGTTTCACGTTCTTGGGCGGCGGCTCATCTTCGTCGTCTTCCCACGTCTCCATGGCGGATGGGTCGAACTCGCCAACAATGTCTTGACCCAAGGCCTGGCCCATCCGCTCTCGCAGCCCGAGGATGGGCCAAATGGGGACCTTAGTATATTCAATCTTGATGCCCGGCGGCGCAGCGTCGTCTTCATCACCATGTTGCGGGACTCTGGCTGGGTCAAAAAACCTGTCCAAGAAGCTGGCGGTGACGAGTCCAGTGTAGACGATGAATTCGGAGTTCTCGATGTCATGCGTCAGGATCCGTAGCTTGATGTCTTCAAACGGTGGCCGTTTTGGTTTTCCAGGTTCGAACCACCATGGTGAGTCTCTGTAAGTGCTAGGCGGGGGCTCGGGATAAAAGTGACGCTGTGCCATGGCGAGGAATATGGCTACGAGGTGGGAGTCGTGGTTGGAATTGGCCGGCTGCAAGGTCTTGCCCTTGAGCTGCTGGAGGCGAGAAACCGGACCGTTCCATGACCTCCCGGGACTCAACGAGATGCGAAAGATGTTTCTGCGCATCAGGGCCAGCTGATTCTTTCCAACATAACACATCATTGGCGGGCTCGGAGGGTCGTCCGGCGAGGTTTGGGTGGTAGTCGTGTCGCATGAATCGGTGGACGTAGTTCCCGAGGAAGATTGCGACGATCGTGCGTCAGCATCTGGGTAGCTCCACATGACCTGGGTGCGCACGGCATCTCGATATACACGATCTCCAAAGAAGATGTGCAATTCGGATAGAAGCTGCGACCTGCCAAAGGTTGATGGCCACAGCGTCGACATGACTGCCTTGACGGCTTTGGCGTTGAGAATGGGATGCGGCGCATCCGGGAGCAGAATATTCGTCAGCGCCTGACTGAGTGTCACGATCGTCGTCGAGGGTCTCATGTGCCCTCTCGACGGTGGCGAGCCGGAAACATAATCTGGAAGGGGCGCATCGCACGGCGCAAGCTCGTCGAAGGACGCACCCAGCAAGCGCGCATGCATATCGGTCCAACAAACCGGGCGGACGAATAATGCTGTGCCAGAGTGCCGAAGAAGTATATCGTAGAGAGAGTTCGGGGCGCGTCGGGATATGCGAGATGGCATGCGACGCCGGACCTTGGCAGGACGTGAAGACCGATGTGACATGTCGATGGCTCGAGATCGTTGCGCAGAGGGCCGATGACAAGACGGAGATGGTTCGGCCATGGCACGCAAACGATCAACGACGGCGCGACAAGGAAATGAAAGAGTAGTGGCGCTGTGCAAAGCAATGGCGAATTAGAACAAGAAGACAGGAAGTTGAAGGCTGAGTCTTTCTTAAGATCTGGCCTCCTTTTTTTTTTTTCTCTTTCTTCTTTCTCTCTTTCTTCTTTCTTTCTTTCTTCTTCGTTTCTTTTTTTTTTTTTTTCCTTTTTCTTCTTTTCTTCTTCCTTTCTTCCTTTCTTTCTTTTTCCTTCTCTCTTTGGGGAGGGGAGGGGAGGGGACGGGGTGCTCCCTTCTCACTGATCCTCCCTTCGCTCTGTCGAGGAGGACTCACTCCAGAGGAAGCATTGATGATGATGATGTACGACTGGCGAGTCAAGGAGCGTGTCGATGCTGCATGCGCCCTCTGCTCTGCTGGGTTGATGTCTCAGTGATGGGCGACGATAATTGGTGAATGACCCCTGAGAGCCCACTCGAGAGCCACCAAGCACTCGGCACTAGGCGAGCTCGTGCACAGGCTAAGGGAAGGAGGTGCAGGGGATGGTCGAGATTCGAAATTGGCAGTACTGTCAAGGGAAGCCTCACCAACGAGCGATGTGATGACGGATCGGCAGAGTAATTTGTGTCTGGGAAAGGGGAGAAGCTGAGTAAGGGGTGAGGGTGGCGTCTGCTTTAATAGTGAAATGCGTTCAGCTGAAGCGTGTAGGTGGTAGCCGTCTTCAGTGCAAGCTGCATGGGCGAGTCACAGGGTGGCGCACGCGACCTGGTCATGGCGGGGTCATACGCGAGCGTCGTGCGAGCTCACGTGACTGTAGGCAGCCATGACCCAGATTGCCTCACGTTCATTGGTTCAGGCACACAATGGTCGTGTTCTGCTCTGAATCATGATGATCCGCTCATGGTTCACGAAGCTGAACATTTCTGGAACCAGACTTACACGGAGAAGCAAGGTGGCAAACGGGGTGGCAAACAAGGCGGAAGACACAAGAATCAACATGAACAAGAAGCTCGATTCTGCAATCGCAGCGTGGATAGGAATCATTGGGGCCCGACTGCCAACAACGCATGCGCTTGAACAAGCTTGCCCGCGAACAGGCCCAGGCACCAATTCCATCTGAGTCATTCAGACACAATTGACCTGTTCGCATCAGCTTGTGCGATCCACTGTAGGGAAATGTAGGGAAAGAAGTTTGTCTTCCAACTGATCATTATCGAATTTTGGATCCCCCCTCCGCTTCTTGACCATTGCCTGGATGATCATGGTCCCTACATGTGCTGAGACCGCCCTAAATCACACCCTCTCACAGGGCCACGGTGTGCATTTGCCGACCGTCACAAACACCCGTTGATCTTTATAGGCATTCACATGATGCCTATAAAGATCGCTCTTTGCCGCTGGATTTCATGGCGAACAATTGAAGATCTCTACCGTCTGTGTTTCACGTTGCTCAGAGAGGGTCGCAAAGTGGGTGCAACTTCTTGCGACTCTTTAGAGCGCATCTCTCGCACAAAAATCACATGAATCGAACAGAGCGGAGAGGATGAAAATGATCAGTTCCAAGGATGCGTGCCAGGCCCACCAGGGCTTGTGCTGTACCTGCGTATTAACAAGCTGACGCAACTGGCCATGTCGTAATCCCCTTCCCGCCTGTCTTCACGTTTGGTCCGTTCGCTTCGTCATGGACATCTGAATGCCCATTTGTCGCGCGTGCTGAGCCATGACGGCATCGGCAATGGCCAGGGCCGCCATGCCTTCGACAATCGGAACGGCGCGAGGCACCACGCAAGGATCATGTCGACCCTTTGCAGACAAGACGCCTTGGCCACTGCCGTCGTAAAGGGCCGTTGTTTGATCTTGGCTGATGGTAGCTGGGGGTTTGAAAGCGACTCGGAAGAAGATCGGCATCCCATTGGAGATGCCGCCCTGGATGCCACCAGAATTGTTGGTCTTCGTGTGAAGGCGGGTTCTGGGGATGCCCAGCTTTTTCTCTGCAGCGTCCAAGGCCGGCGCAGGGATGAAGGGATCGTTGTGTTTGCTGCCGCTCATTTCCGCGCCGAGAAAGCCAGATCCAATTTCGAAGCCCTTGACCGCGGGTATGGACAGCATGGCATGGCCGAGGAGGGCCTCGAGCTTGTCAAACGCCGGCTCACCCAGACCAGAAGGTGCGTTGCGTACGATGCATGTTACTGTGCCGCCGGTGCTGTCATTTTGATCCCGTAATTCGGCAATGCGATCCTCCATACGCCGATTGGCTTCGGCATCAGGACAACGGACTGGCAGGAACTGGTCAACTTGTTCGCGGGTGACGGTGTCGGCCAGGTTCAGAAAGACTGGATCGGCGCTCATGGCATCGGTATCGCCGAAAAGTTTTATGTTTCCGACAGACGATACGAATGCGACAATCTCGACTCCGTAAACCTCCTTGAGCCACTTCTCAGCGACTGCGCCAGCGGCTACGCGGGCGATGGTCTCGCGCGCGCTGCTTCTGCCGCCGCCTGAGCTGGCTTTGGTTCCATACTTTTCCAAGTACGTCCAGTCGGCGTGGGAAGGTCGAGGGTAGAGGTCAATGGTTTTATTCCCGTAATCTTTGGGTCGCTGGTCCTCGTTCGGCACAGTCAACAGAATCGGGGTGCCCAGTGTCTTGCCGAACTCGGTGCCGGAGTGAATCGTGACCTTGTCCTTCTCGTTGCGAGGGGTGGTGATGGACGACTGCCCAGGACGACGGCGGTTCAATTGAGGTTGGATATCATCTTCCACCAGCCCCAGGCCGGGGGGGCAATTATCAATGATGCAGGAGACGGATTTGCCATGCGACTCTCCGGCGCTAGAAAAAAGAGAGTGTCAGCGTCAGCTGTAGACGGACGGAGAAATGATTCTCGCAGTCGGAAAAGGTGAGGGCAGACAGGAGCATACGTTGTAACGCGGAAGAAGTGGCCGAATGACGACATGACGCGCTCCGTGCCAGCCGAGGATGTCTCGCAATTGACCAGGCCAAGTGTCAAGTGTGCAAGGAAAAGCAGGCCAAGTCGAGAATTTTTTTTACCTGCTGTGTCAGAATCCGATTTCGGCACAAATCGCATGGGCACCTAGTCACGTGCGACTGCTTATTTATGCACCTCAACGGCGTACAGTGCCGATTTCCTACCTCTGGCATGACTATTACAAATACGAAGAAACCAGCTTAGTCGGCCTGTAATGTCTAGCTGTGGTACTCCAATGCCTTTCGGTGTTACGTCTGATGACTATGGTCTTGATGAATTTTGTGATCCCGTCGCTTGTCCTTAGTCAATACCCTTTTCTTCTATATACTAAATCAGTCGGAGCAATTCTGGTAAAAAAAAAATGTATGTAAATGTGAACGTCAAACAGCAAGACGGTGACGAATAGAATATTCTTTCTTAGGAAAAACTATTCCTGTATCTGTATACCTTATACTTGGTCAGGTACTCATGTACAGTATGTCCGTTGAACGACAAAAGAAAGCCACACGTCAGCCACCCCCAAACAACGAACAGCCCGCCAGCGCCCCACGAATCGACGACAAGCCCCGCCAACAACGGCGCCTACGCAAACCAGCAGTTTCCCTTGCATCATCATCAACCAGAACCCACGAGCAATCCTGCTCGCCCAAAGCCATCAAAAGATGCCGGTTCGTACACAGACTCCCGCAAATCACGAATCCACCCGTCCCAGACCCCAGAACAGCATTTCAAACAAACCTCGCCCTCGCCTTGGCAAAGAAACTAACCACGCCGCCACCGCCAGGCATACAACTCCATCTTCAACAACGACCCCAACCCGCCTCTTCTCATCGGCAACTTTCCCCTCCTGCCGCTTCGCACCAAGACCCGCGGCCCGGCGTACACCCTGCCCGTGCCTTCTCCTCCGCTGCCGGCCTCGGAGTCTCCCGACCCCGACAGCGAGAGCTACGACATCCTCGACGAGGTCCTGGCCCTCTTTCGCGCCAACACATTTTTCCGAAATTTTGAGATCCAGGGCCCGGCGGACCGCTTGCTCGTGTACGGCATCTGGTTCCTCAGCGACTGTCTGCACAAGATAAGGCCGCAGGCCGTCCTGAGGGACGCCAACAAGGATGTCATGAATTTGGCGTTGGACTTGAACTTTGCTATTCCGGGTGATCCTGGCTTTCCTCTGAATCAGGTACGTGCGCTTTGCTACGATGGAGAAGATGAATCTCGATCAGGGGCAAGGAATTTGTGATGTCTGGTGCGGGATGAATGGTGGAAGAAAGAAGCTTGTGCCAATGGGTTGGCTAACAGTATTTTAAAAAAAAAATGAAAAAATCAGATGTACGAACCTCCTAGGGACAGACAGGACGCCGAGCAGTTGCGCCAGTACATGTCTCAAGTCCGCCAGGAATTGGCCGTCAGGCTATTGGCCAGGGTGTATGCGGATGACGAGACGAGGCCGAGCAAGTGGTGGTTGAGCTTTACCAAGAGAAAATTTATGGGCAAGGCACTGTGAGGCCCCTTCATAATGGAAACAATATTACAGAGTTTGAAAACCGAAAAAGAAAAAAAGGGCAACGAATTCGGAGGCGCTTTGATTGCTTTCTTGACCGCCACATGTTGAACTCGCCATGTGGACGAACTGTCGCAAACTCCTTCAAAGCTCGTCAAGCCCTGATATAATGCTCATCAAGTGACCCGCTGCATTTTGGCAACAAGTTTTTCTGGGACATTAGTGCCGCTGACACTCTCCATGGAGATGACAATGCTGGGCCATTAAATTTCACATGATACATGTACAAGCAGGAAGAAGACATCATTTCTTCTTATGGAACTTGCCTCTGGCAGAGACCCTGCCTTGGGCCGGGATCGCCCTCCAGCCCGTAAACAAGAAACCTTCAGCCCCGCCTCTGCCCGTCATGAGAGGATGCGTTCGCCCCGGCAGGACCTGCCACCGTCTTGCCCGGCTGCTCTGCACTGATGCACCGAGGACCAGGGTTGGGTTGATCGGAAAGTCGTTGTTCCCTGGCCAGTGATCAAGTTCTGCCTGTGTCTTGCCCTGCGCCTCCACGGGTGGCGAGGACGCCCAGGCGGCTCGTCGGCCGATGCTGAAGCAGTCGACAAGCTGCGCGAGTGGCTCAATGGTCGGCGAGTAGATGGCCATGGGCGAACCGCCGGCCAGGAGCGGAAGAGCATGGCGCAGCATGGAGATGGGCTCCATGGTGCTGGCGATGGCGAGGCCGGAGAAGCCTCCAGCTCGCGTCGAGGCGACAATCTCATGCGTCCGTGCCCATCTGCGCCTCTTGCGGTGGTAGTGACCTCTTCGATTGGGCTTCCAGGACGCGAGCTGTTCCGGACTCACAGAAGGCGGCTGCTCCGAGTAGATGAGGTCATCCTCGGGGTTGACGAGCTGCAGCCAAGAGATGGGGAGGAGGTTGGTGAAGAGCGGGTGGTAAGGATATGATGGATTGGGGTCGCTGGCATCGTAGCCAAAGTACCGCAAAAGAGACAGATTAGGTTGCGAGTTGGCGTGAACCAGGGTGATTGTGTTGGTCAGCGCGTAGTGATCATCGAGGTCGTCTCTGCGAGGTCTCGTTGTAACATGATGTGTGGACGAGGCCGGCGGCTGCTGTCCTGTGCCGTTGGCAACAGCATTCTCGGCTTGACCCTCGTCTTGGCGACTTCCGTCGGTATCATGGCCTTCAACACGTTCGTCTTGGTCTTGGTCCAGGAGGCCCATCTTCTCGGCCAGTGCCGCCACGAGCAGGCCTCCGGTGTCATCCACGACCAACCACCTTCCGCAGTGAGGCTCGCTGACGCCAGCGATCGGCAGGCCTCCGAAATGGGCATCTGACCAACAGACCAGCAGGGCCATGATCTCTGTCCTCAGCTCCAGGATCTTCCCCGCATCTCTATCCTCCAGCAACCACTGCCCCAGCAGGGTGACATCGAGCGGCAGGACTGTGAAGCGTCGGAGGAATTTCTTCTCTTTCAACAGCTTGTATTTGGCCAGGGAATACGTCGTCTTTTGTTCAATTGCAGTATGAGACAGCATCAGCTTTGCAATGAGTTCCTTGCCTGCGGAAGCTCCCTTCCGTTTCAGCTCCCCAATCTCGTCTGCGGTCAGGGTCTGCCGTGCCGAATCGTCAATGATTTCCCGATTTGATCGCGCAACCACCTTGCCGGTATCGTCAACGAGAGTGAGCTCTTCTCCTTCGCCGGCGACAATAGCCGCTTCGGAAACTCCATCCGCCCCTTCGTCGTTTACGTTGATCTGCGCAAGGATATCCGCGTTGAGCTCTGGTCCGGGAACGACTCGTAGTCGGGAGAAGGTCTCGCCCTCGCGTTTCTCTTGGACTTCGTAAGTCAAATGAAAGGGCCGTGCGATTAAAAGATTGCTAGGAAATGAGCCGTATTTGCCCAAAGATATCATCCTTTGGCCGGGCAATCGCGCCTATTAGTCGCCAGGGTCACTCGGTGAAAAGCAGGTGGGGAGAACAAACGTGAAAGGCACGACCTGTAGCACGCGCATATTCCCGTTCGGCAGCCTCAATGCCACCCAGCCGTTGGGCTGTACTATGCTTGGCGACATGGCTGATCGGCTTGTCGCGGGTGCCTGTCGAAGCCATCCAGATGGAGGTGTTGTTTATTGGTGGCCATGACACTAGGAGTGAGAGAAGGTCAATATTTTATTAAAGAGGAAAAAAAAAAAAAAAAAAAAAAAAAAAGAGCACTAGCTAGCATCGAACAGGCTCAGGGTTCAACCTCTGCCCCGCAGCCCCCCCCACCACCTCAATTGCCCAACCAGCTTACAGAACGTGCAAAGTAGTCGGAAGCAGACATCGCAGTCACATGGGTTCCCGTGATGCCCCTTGACGCTGATTGAAAAATCTCGGCACGTCATTGTGTATCGCAGTACCAGACGAAAGGCCATCTCACTGCAGCTGGTTGAATACCTAAAAATGCGAGATTTGTCTGAGTTTGTTCAAGCCAGGCCAGCATTTAGGGCTGCAGCATAGTGGATGCCACTCGTTGTATAGTGGATGTACTTTGCCATCACAAGCCCTGGCTGTTGTGCCAAAACCTCCCAACTCCGCTCGTTTTGACGCCGTGCATGTTCAGCAGCCATGACGCCAAGACCTCACACCAATGCTGCACAATCCGTCCATCTCGCCTGCTTCGTGCGTCACGAGGTGCGAGCGTCTCGGCGACATGACCAAGGGCGAGCTTTTCGTGGTCCTTTGGTCTGGCTGTCTGGACATCTGTCCGTCCGCGCTGCTCATCCAGCAGCACCATCACCAGCACCAGCACCAACACAAACGCCATCGCCTGGCTTGCCCGTCTGAATCTGTCGCACACAATGTCTGTTAGGGGTTTCTTCGAGAAGAAGCGAGCCCTCAGGGCCGATGAAAACCATCGAAACCGAGCGGCCGACTTGACTCTTCGCCGGTCCCTTTACCCCATTTGCCTAGTCACTGTCCTCTTCTTCCTCTGGGGATTCAGTTACGGCCTCATCGACACGCTCAACAAGCATTTCCAGAATGTTCTTCACATTGATCGAGCACGTTCTGCCGGACTCCAGGCTGCCTACTTTGGGTATGTACTCGGTACCTTTTCCAAACTGCTTGCCACACATACGGCATGATCCAGCATGATCCATCACGGGAAACACAACTTGACTCACATGCTTCTCCTTCTCAAGCGCCTATCCACTCGCCTCCATCGGCCATGCTGCGTGGATTCTACGACATTTTGGTTATAAGGCAGTCTTCATTTGGGGCCTGTCACTATATGCCATCGGCGGCCTGCTCGCCATTGCGGCACTCAAGGCTGAGTCGTTTGGAGGGTTTTGCGCCTGCATCTTCATCATAGGCAACGGCCTCGGCTCCCTGGAGACGGCGGCAAACCCCTATATTGCAGGTAGGGCACTCACTCTCCGATTCCAGTCCTGACGCGTCGCCTCCTCAGCTAATGATCTCGTGCGCTTCAGTTTGTGGCCCTCCAAGACACTCGGAGATTCGAATCAACTTTTCACAGGCCTTCAACGGCCTCGGAAGTGTCGCTTCTCCTGCCCTGGGCTCTTACGTCCTTTTCAACTTTGACGACCAAAAGGCCATGGCCAATGTCCAATGGGTCTACCTTGCCGTTGCCGTCTTTGCTCTGCTGCTAGCCCTCATCTTTTTCTTGTCTGACATTCCAGAAATCACCGACGCAGGTAGGCTTCCCCCGTCCCCTTGAAAAAATTTTTTTTTTTGAAGGGAAATAGTGAAGGGAAATAGAGAGAGATGGACAGAGAGATGGACAGAGAGATGGACAGAGAGATGGAGAGAGAGTTGGAGAGCGAGGAAGAGAGAGAGAAAGACCGCAGCCAGGTAGCTGACGAGCAACGCAGACATGGAATTCCAAAGTCTCGAGACGCAAAACAGAGGATCCGCAGACAAGCCCTTTCATAAGCAATGGAGACTGTTCCACGCCGCATTTGCTCAATTCTTCTTTGCGGGTGCGCAGATCGCCATCGCCAGCTTCTTCATAAACTACGTGACCAACACTCGCCCCGGCACGAGTGACTCGACCGCCTCAAAGTTCTTTGCCGGCGGACAGGGCGGCTTCGCTCTGGGTCGATTTGCTGGTGTCGCCATCATGAAATTCATCCGCCCTCGATGGGTCTTTCTCATCCACATGTCCGGCGCCGTCGTCTTCCTGATCCCGTGCATCACAAAGCGCCACGATACGGGCTTGTCCATGCTTTTTGTCGTCATGTTCTTCGAATCCATCGGCTTTCCCACTATTGTCGCGCTGGGCATGCGTGGCTTGGGCAGACACACAAAGCGCGGTAGCGGCTACATCGTGGCTGGCGTCATTGGCGGTGCCTGCGTCCCACCTGCAATGGGCGCCGCAGCAGACTATTTCCAGCGCCATGGCCGGAAGGACGGTGACGGCTACGCCATGCTTGTCCCTTTCATATCCATGTCGTTGGCGTGGACCTACGCTGCTTGCGTCAACTTTGTCCCTGCGTACAGGCATGTGGTGGACTCTCCCGGACACACAGACACTGAAATGGAGCATCGTCGCGAGCGTCAAGACTTTCTGGCGCCAAGGATCACGTCGGAAGACATGGGGCACGAGAAGAACCAGGACCGACGACCATCTGACTTGGAAAGCAGCGGTGTGAAACGGCTGTCACGGTGACTTTGCGGCTATGCAAAGCTTCTCTCTCTCTCTCTCTCTCTGTGTGTGTGTGTGTGAACAGCAGTTCGAGTTACCATGAAGCTGCATCTCACAGCAACAATGAAATGTCCGTTTCAAAACATAGAAAATGAAAGAAAGAAAGAGTTTCTTGAACAGTCGATCGTGTATGCCAGCAAAGTGTTCATTTTTAAATGATTTTCTTGGCAATGTATCGGAGAAGCGCTCCATCTGTTCCTGGCATATCACCAGCGGCCCTTGTCTGCGCCGCCCAGATTGAAAATCCACCACTTCTTGATCTGGTTGAATCCCTTTGCCGCATCAAATGGCATTCTCGAGGATGAATCCGACGTATTTCCATTAAATTCATTTCGACGAATCAAGGGGGTGTTCTGCCTTGATTGACGACGAGTTCCTGTCTTTGTACTCTTTTCTTTGCAGAGATGTGGCTTGCGCACAACCGCGCTCCTTTGAGGAAAGGACTTGTCTTTGACACAGCCCTATCTGGGTCCTTGTTTTTTTCTCTTTCTCAGAAAGGGAGGTTTTTTTTCTTGAAATTAATGCTGGTAGCGGTGGATATTCATCGACACATGTCGCGTGCTTCTGAGATTCTCTGGTGAAGCACACGACTTGGGTACTGTGAATGTCATGAAGACGAGAACAGAGCAAGCTGTTTTGACAACGTGATTGAGTATACGTTTGGTTACCAAAAAATTATATAACATGTTTAAAGATCATCTTCATCTTCGGGCCTGTGTATCATCCATCTCTTCCAACTCCTTTCCTCCCTTTTTGATGCTAAGAAACAGAAACCAACTTTGGGCCAGGAACAACGCTCCTCCTTCCTCTTATCGGGTTTAACGACAGAAAAAAACAAAAAAAAAAAAACAAAGGCAGACAAGCAAAGCCAGACGTGATGGATCGTCCTGCTCGCCGCCAACGTGTTCTGTACGCTCCGGTGGTCAGAACGGCTCTGGTGTTCCCCGTGCAATCCGGTATCGATTACATCTACATGTGCGAACACGGGCACTTTCACGTCCCCGTGGACTTCCTGAAGACCCCGAGATTGAAATGCCAGTTCCTTATCCTGAAGTCTCAAGCTTCGCCCGGTTCCGTGTCTGCGCAGGGACAGGCCGGACCTTCCGCCGAGCATCCCGGAACAGATGCGGCGCACGCCGAACAAGACATGCAGGCCGCCATGACTCTGACCAACTTGCAGCGCGTGAATGAAGGTGTCGCCGATGCTGCTCCGACGCAAGCGCCTGGAAGCTCCTTTCAAAATGTCAACCTCCCGTCACTCCACGAGGCTCTGGCGCAAGCGCCAGGGAGCCCCTATACAAACATCGAGCTGGCCCCGATCTGTGGAGCTGATGGACATGCGCCTCGGGAAGAGCCGGCCACCGGTACACGGCACTCCCTGCCTGCTTCCCGTCCACATCGGGGCCGCTATCGTAGTAGCGGTCGCGGTCGCGGTCGCGGTCGTGGATCCAGCACAAATCATCGACGAATCCCAGCTAGAGATTCGACGGACGAAATGGAAAGCTCTGAAGCCACGGAAGAGAACGGTGGCGTGTCTGAGATGGACGAGACCTAGATAATACGTCCTTGCTTGCTTTCTTTCTTTCTTTCTTTCTTTCCCTTTGTAATCGCATAAAGAGGGTGACGAAAATACGCAGCGGACAATAGATACGGTTTCGTGGGACTTGATTGGGTCGCACGCGGGGGTCAACGTGTTGAGTGAAGTCTCATGACAGCCCTGGTAGAAACAGGGCGCCCAGCGGCGCGATAAAAGGCATATCGGTGGCGAACTCGTTGGGGAAATGATGTGTGTCAGAGCGAAGAAATATTTGGTACCACGTGATGCCGGAAATGATTCTTGGTTGAGAATTGTGCTGTATATGAGAGATTTGTACAAGAACAAGTGTACGTAGGAGCTAGCAGCCTTAAATTGACTTTCCGGGTGTGGTGTATTCAAAAAGACTTTGATTCAGGTCGTAATCATTTATCGTGTCGAAACTTTTGAGTCTTCTTGTGTTGATCTCATAGTACACGAACTTTTCTGTAATGAGCTGGACTGGTCTGAAAATGTATGTTGAAGCAGAAAGTTACGTACAGCATACTTGTGCTTCCAGCGAGCATATGAAACAAAGGCCCTGATAAGCTGCCAGTTCAGTGCTCCAGCTACTGAGCTCCTCTGAAGACCACCATCAAGGTGCTTTATTCGGCTGTAGGGCTCCAAGCTCATAAAGGTGAGCAGCAGCCAAGGCAAGACGGTGGTGAGTCATGAAGAGGGTTTATAGACAGATTGAATCCATGTTCAACTGCACTCGGATTTGAAGGAAGTGTGTAATGATCATCTCATAACGTTGAGGTCCATTATATGTGACATTATGAATTAGCAAGCAAGAGATGAAAGCGCAGAAAGCGCAATTAAATAAGTGGCCCGAATAGATCTCGTTGGACGGGAGGCCCGTTTGTAATGCAAGTTGAATGGAGGTCGAGTGGAGCCCTTTTCCAGAATTCGCACGGTAATGCGGGGGAGTGGATCACTTGATTATACGCTGCTAATCTGGATATAAGAGCGGGGAATTTTTTTTTTTTTAAAATATTAGTATTTCTCCGGGGAAACAGCAACTAATACCCTGATTCTATTCTTTCCTTTCCTTTCCTTTCCTTTCCTTTCCTTTCCTTTCCTTTCCTTTCTTTTCTTTTCTTTTCCTCGAAAAAAGCAATCCTTAGCGTTGTAATCTGAATTCCATCTTGTCATATTAGACGGCGATCTGTAATATACATATGTAAGTAGAAGAAGGCAGCGGCCGTGTTTCGACAACGTTCTGCAAACATGGATCCAGGGGCACCGCCACTCAGATATGTACTCGGTACTTTGCTGCCGTGCAACATCCAACGTAGGCCCCCCAACAAACGAGATCGAGGAATCCAAATGTGAATCTGCAGCGCGATACCCCGACCGACGAATGGCAGACGGCTTATTGAAGAATCTGGGCCCCTTTGTAGACGGGTCGGTGCGTGCCAGATCGCTGAGATCCGTTTACGTGCTTTCGACCGCTTCTTGGATGCAGAAACCTTCTTCCCCTTCCCCCGAGGTCCCCCCTTCCCCGCCCCACGTCACGTCGGCTTTTATCCTCCCCACCCTTGCTTTTTTCTCTTTCGTCCTGACTGCGACTTGACGTGTGCCGAGACGTTGCAGGCCATGCATCCAACTGGCTCGTCATCCTTGGACCTTGGAAAGCATCCGATCGGTACTGATAGGGAATTTGACTCTGTCTGCCGCTGGTGTGCCGATCGTGGATTCTTTCTCACCAGTCAATTGATAGGTGTGGCGAGTAGGTACAAAAAAGCCACGACTCGGTGGAATGCGCCATTGTTTCATCCTCGCTGGGCCAACAACACGGCCCAGAGGTGAAAATAGGGTCAAGTGTACGACTGCCGAGGCTTGCGGTTCTTTTCCTCGGACATTCACCACGATGCCAGCCAATGGAAAGATGCTTTTGTTCACGAGAGTGGCGACTCCCAAAGTCCCCAAAAATCGTTCACGATATGGTGAGTTGATCAATGCCTTTATCGCCGCTGCATCCTTTCCGCAGCTCTTCCATCCGTGTTGGATTGCCTTTGAAGGCTTACTCAACCAAATAAAAAACTCAAAATTCAAAATGCTAAATTCAAAATCCAGGCTGCAACTTTTGGTAAGTCGTGAGCAACCCTTGCCGCATATCTGAGCCTACATGCATCATTTCCCAGCGCTGACTTCTCCTACAGCAGAGACAAGGTATTTTTTTGCTTACGCATCGAAACGTACTGTGAGTCATCAGCTAAGGTCCGCCGAAATACACAGAAGAAGAAGTGCGATGAACTTCGGCCGTCGTGCAGCCGGTGTCGCGAGAAAGGCCAGGATTGTCTTTACGACCCACTGAAACCCCGTCAACGGCGAAAAGTCGATTTCGGCGCCAACGAGAACAACCCATCTGTCAGCTCGCTCTCTTTGCCAATAAGGCAAGCAAGGGAACCGTCTCTTGACCTTTCAGAGTATCGCCATTTAAATCACGGCGTGGAGTGGCATGATCCAGCATCTTCATCCATTCCATCGAACTGTTTTGATGTTTCCAGCACAGACGACGCAATCTTCTACACGGACACAACAGAGTTCGTACCTCTCAAGACTTCAGATACTGTGGATTGGTCTGCCCCAGATGAAAACCCCGAGTTGGTCGTTTCTCGCCTAGTACCATCGCCTTTGTTTGAGTTCCGTCCATCTGTCTTCCATGAATTTTCTCCGGATTTTCAACGGCGGCGTCTCATTGACCATTTTTGCAATATAATGTCCCACCTAATCGTTTTGGAAGAACATGAGGGGAACCCCTTCCTGCAGCTCGTCCTACCGCTTGCTCAGAGCAGCCCTGTAGTACGAGCTGCTGTCTATGCCTTGTCCAGTGGTCATCTGGACGACAGAAGCATTGACATGCGCAAGGAGGATTTGAAAAGCCTCAGATATCTCAACGACGCCATTCATGGGCTCGCGAAGCTCATTGACAAGGGTCACGATGCGAACCGAAATGAGCTGCTGGTTACTATCATGCTGGTCATCTACTATGAAGTGGTGAGTCTGCCGCAGAAAGCTGTCTCATCTTGGAGCTCTAAGCGGTTTTGGTCCCGGGCTGATGATCTATAGCTCTTGCAAAGACGGAGGTCAATAATGGTCGACATTCATCTCAAGGGAGCTGTGGCCGTCATGGAGGCTGGCCCCAGACAAAGCGACAGGACAAGCGTATTCCTGGAGAGAGTACGTGCCGGCTGCGAAGCGCGAGAGTCTATGTTACCCAACACGAGAACTAACATCTTCACGCACCAACTAGGCTTTCCAATTCCATGGGGTCATTGCAGCATTGTCCACGGGCATGGCGCCTCTTACGATAGCCCCAGCACAAGACCCTTTGGTCGACTTGAGTCGGAATAATACTCAGACACTCATCCCCCTTTCATCCGACGTCGATCCTCTCCTAGGCCTGGCGACGACCCTGTGGCCAATCATTCATAAGCTTTCAGGGTTGCTCGATATGAGGAGCAATTTAGCGAGTCAAGGAGCGGTCTATAACATTTCGCCCCAGTTCAACACGGATTGCGCTGCTGTCGAACAGTCCCTAAATAACTGGCAACCCGTCTTGCCATTAGAATACGAACAGCTCACAAATGGTCTCAGCGAGGATACGCCATCGTCAAGTAGGAGGCGCAAGTTGCTCCAAAGTCTCTTCAACACCGCCCTGGCATACCGGCATTCAGCCATGGTGTATCTGTACCGAAACATATACGACTTTTCGCGGCATCATCCTGTTGTGCAGCGTTACGCATCAATGAGCCTTGAGCACTGTCATGCCACGGTAGGATATGAGGGACCGAGAGGTGCTTTGCTCTGGCCTCTGTTCGTGGCAGCCTGCGAAGTCACAGAGGCAGCCGATCGAGCAAAAGCTTGTAAAACTTTCCAGGGCCTTGTCCAAAGGCAGGGTATGGCTAACATTGACAGAGCTTGGAAGGTCGTGCAAGAGGTTTGGAAACAATTAGATGAGTCCAAGGAGCACGGCAAAGACCCCCCAGCAACTTCTTTAGCAGACACCAATGTGTCGTGGAAGGTAGCTGAAAGCATGGGGATGAGCATCATTCTTGCCTAGATTTTCTACTCGAGGGGGACGGGAGCCCGTGCTGAGGATCTCCTCGGACGGATCCAGCCTGAAGGCGGTGAAAGGAAAGACATCGTTCCCGGCTCCCCCCAAGTTTAATGAAGTCCAATGACAAAAGTTCGCATGCAAAGGCTGCAGAACTGTCTCCCTCCCGATGCCGTGTTATTGATGGTCTCTGCGGACGAAATCTGAGTTTTGAGGTCGTCCGGCAACCCAGCGACGGGTGGATCAGACCAAGCTTGATTTGGGCTGTATTGTATGAAGTCATTCTGAACGACAGACAGGGCGCAGCGACATTCAATTCCCGATTCAGCTGCATGAATATGCATTCTGAGATATGTCTGACGCGCCTGGCCATGAACACATCACTGGCATAATTTCCCGTCTCTAGAATGCTTGCATGGAAGAGGATGCCGTTTTGGTAAGTGGATGGGATGCTTTGCTTTGCCTTGGATCAGGTGGGACCGCGAATCGCGCGAACCGCGCTTCAAGTTATCGGCAGGACTCGCCTGTCCCAATGGAAGGGCACCTGATTACTTGTACTACCTGTACCACCTGTACCACCTGTACTGCCTGTACTACCTGTACTACCTGTACCACCTGTACTACCTGTACTACCTGTATCACCTGTACTGCTTGTACTACCTGTATCACCTGTACTACCATGCCAACCTCTTTTCCCCCTCCCCTTGCCCTTCTTCCCATGCTCTTCTTCCTTGACCCCCGTATCCGTGTCCCGGAAATATAAATATAAACTATGAAAATATACACATACATACAGATTTATTCCTTCATTTCTAAAATTCTTGTGACCATAATATAATGTACAAGGCATCAGATAGAGGACAAGATCAATGAGTTTTCAATGCGTCATCCGCCACAGCCAGACATACATACATATGGATTTATACAATATGTAGGATGCATTAGCATTAAAAGAGGGAGAGACAAAGGAACGGAGAAAAGAGGGGGAGGGAGATACGGGAGAAGGAGAAAAGGGAAAGAAGGAAGGTAAGAAAGAGATAGATGGCCATCGCATGTTCGCATCTCCAGATCAATAGCTGTCAAAAAGCTTGCTTCTCTCGCTGCAGCCCATCGGGGAAATTTGGCGTCAATCAAGGGTCTGGGCTCATGCAGCACCGCAACAACGCAGCAACAAAAAAAGGTGCGAGTCAGTGAGACAATGAAAAAAAAAATCTGCATGTGGTCTGTATGCTGTGCGACTATTGAAGAAATGGACAACGGAGAGTAGCACGTTGGCGCGTTCGAGGGCGGTGGGCGTCGGGGGCTCTGCGAGGTGCGAGTGCTTCCGCGCGCTCCCACACCATCCCAGCTGCAGTTGACAAGCTTGCCGTGCCAATGAGAAGTGAGGAAAACGGGCTGGAAAAAAAGATACCTCAAAAAGATGACCCTGGCAAACGTACGGACTGCTCTCGTCCCCCCCTCTCCCCCGCCCCCCTTTCCCCTCCTCATTGTTCCTTGAGAATGAGGGCGCCTGTTGGACGGGAATGATGGGTCACCTGCCATGTCCGTTGCACATTGTTTGCTCTTCCCCGCACTGCCGACATCGCACCGATGTCACTTGAGCTTCCGGACTATGTGCAAGCTATACATACTACCTAGGTGAATGCCGGGACACTATGGGCCAGGGTCGGACGGCGCCCAGGAAACCCAGAGGACCGGGCGCATCGTCAGCAGCCAAGCAAGCAGTTGAGCATGAAATGCCTCAGGATGTGACCATTTACTTTTCCCGCTGGGTGCTATCCCAATCCAGGTCAGGTTCCTGGCGGCCCTCCCATGGAAAGCCGTTGGCAGCGACAACGGACAGCAACGGTAGAGGGTTCGTTCCGTGGAGCGACTGGAGCGACTGCAGCCGCTTGGTTCGGCGCCACTCCACTCCCGCCCCGCCCCTCCAGCCAGGAAGGTACTGGGATACCTGTCCCAAGAAGAGACATTTCCGCCCGCCCGCATGTATCTTGGGCTGTGAGGTACCTGCCGGCCTTGTCGGCATGGATGAGGTAATGGCTTGTATTGGCCGTAATAGCTGTAAAAGTAAAAAGCTTGGTTGCTTGGCACTCCCGACATTGAAGCTCCCAAGCTCCCAAGCTCCCCCCCCCCCCCAAACGCCCAAGGCAGACTGAACTTTTTTCCCAGGTAGCCGGCGCTTCTGCCGTCGGTCCCCGTCTCGTCCTGTTTTGTCCCAGGTGTCTCATTTTTTTCTTCCTCTTCTGGGCCTGGAACTTGCCGTCACAGTCCCGGGCAGGTACGTACAATGTGCAATTTGGACCCCTCTCAGCCAGCCCCCCCCCCCCTTTTCCCCTCCTCCCAGCTCCAGCGCCAGCTCGTCACGAACTCGAACTCGTGCATGTATGCACGGAGTACATATATGTATGAGTACTTGCCTGTCCCAAGTCGGACGGTGGCCAGCGTGACCAGCGTGACCAGACACCTGGCAGACCTGGCCCTGGCTACCCCGGCAGCTGTGTGACTACTCCCACGCGCGTACTGCCACTGCCACTGCCACGGCCACGGCCACGGCCACGGCCAAGGCCAAGGCCACGATCCGACAAGCTCCCATCCCGCATCCGCAAGACTAATCCGTCCAAAGCCACCTCCGCTTGCCTCTGTGCCTCCTCTCGTCCAACCAAAGCAAAGGTTTCATCTGTCCGGCTAGCCTCGATCCATCATCTATCCGCCATACGCCGTCCGTCCGCCCGCCCACGCCGTCGTCAGCCATCGTCAGCCATCATCAGCCATCGTCAGCCACCGCCATCACCCTAACCCAGGTTGCTTTCGGCAACCTTCAGCTTCGGGCTTCTAGCGGCCGAGTGTTGACCACCACTATTCCCACCATCATCATGTCGGCTGACGTCTTGGTCTAATCATAAAATCTCTCTTCTTGCACCACGGCGCTACCACATCTCCCTCATCGTGCACAATCTTTGAACGCAATGCTGTAGCTGAGCATGGCCACGCTCCTCAAAAAGACGAATGCAGGTCCACCGCAGCCACGCCAGATTCGTTTCGTCAACAATCAAGGCCAGCCGCCCTCCAAGCGACGCAGGATCAACGCCGCGTATGTTGACTTTACTTCCCTTTTGAAAAGCTTCCTCCGTCGTTTGGTGACAGTCTCCTTTTCCTACAATCAAGGGCGCTGCTTTGCCGGCCCTTGATGACGCCTCGAAACACATGCACATCCCGTCTGACCCCTTGCAACAGTTGCTTGACCTGCCGACGGCGTAAAACTCGATGTGCCGGTGAGCGGCCAGTCTGTTCCACATGCACCAAGAACGGGCATCAGTGTCAAGGCTATCCCGAGGAAACCCGCAGCAAAGACAGCACTGCCGGAGATGCCTCGGATGCCAGGCTGGCCGCTGATGAAGATGGCGTGGTCCCGTTGGAGGAGGAATCCTCCTCAAGTCAGCAAGGTGTCAAGAGAGAAAGAATCGGGAGTTCTGAAACGCCTCCCATGCAAACCACCATCGACACTACTACTGGCGTCGGCGACGAACCCAAACACAGGTTCAAGAGAGTTCCAGACACGCCACCCATCGCCAACACGACTGCTCCTCTCCACCGTGATGCGCCGAGCGTGGAACACGTCTCTGCGGACCCCAAAGTCACTCGACCACCCCCTTCACCGATACAGCACGTTTCACATCCCTCAGTCAGTACCGACGACTTACCAGTCTCTCCCACCACCTCGCGCAACAACTCGAACCGTGTCCCGTATTTTCGATACTTTGGACCCACTGCCATTGTGCCGGGTTTCAAGCAAATGGTGGTGTCTGTACGTGACCGCCGCCGCTCCAACGGGGGATCACAGTCTGCTGCGTCTCCGCTGTCAAATCCAAGTGTCGGCGCGCGAGGCAACAGCACGACGGCGGGCAGCGAGGTTGCAGTCGAGGACATGCCCGTCTATGATCCTTCCAGTCCGCTCCCTGTTCACCCTCTCATCATCACGCTCGTCCAGACATTCTTCAAACATCTCGGCTGCAACTACCCCTTCTTGAAGCAGGCGAAATTCCTGCGGATGGTGGCAGAAAAGAGAGTCGAGCCCATCCTCGTAGACGCAATTTGCGCCATCGGAGCCAGGTTTTCCGACGCTCATCAGCTGACGGGCGGCAATGACAAGGTACCCAGGAACGAGAGGGGCCAAGCGTTCGCACAGCGAGCGAAGCACGCCACTGTGGAAACGTTCCCCTGTCCCTCGGTCGGGGCAGTGCAGGCGTTGCTTCTCATGGCGTATGAGGGGTTTGGCGCCAACCAGGACAGCGCCCTCTGGATGTACCTGGGCCTCGCCATCCGCATGGCCGTCGACCTGGGGTTGCAGAAGAGGGTGGGGATCCAGTACCAGGGTGAGAAAGACCCGTGGAACACGAGGCACAGGAGCCGGGCAAACGGGGAACCGGAGAGTCCCGAAGACAGAAAGATGACGGACCCAGATGCACTAAGCCCCGAAGAGCAGAGGGAGGTGGAACAGGAGCGCATCGACACCTTCTGGGCAGTCTTCTTCCTCGACAGGGTCATTTCTTCCGGGACCGGTCGGCCGGTGACGTTCCGTGATGACGACTTCGAGCTGCCCTTTCCCGTTGGGAGGGTCGACGCTGCCACAGACTGGCCCGTGCTGTTTCCGGTGCTCCTGCAAATCATTCATCTGTACGGTCGGGTGTCTGACGTTCTCAACAATGTTCACGACGCGCGAGATCTCACCGAGGACAGATGGAGTAAGCTTTCCAAGATGGAACACCAGCTGACCAAGCTGTACAAGAGCTGGGACAGCCGTTTGCAGTTCAACGTCCACAACTTCAGAGCCTATCTCAGCCTCGAGCAGGGAACGACCTTTGTCCTGCTTCATTTCTGGTTCCACGCCCTCTTCATCGTGCTGCACCAGCCCACCCTCCTGACCCCTTTTGGCGAGCTCAAAACGGACCATCAGCTGCTCCCAGACAGCCGAGAGCTAAGCATGAGCAGCGCCAAGACAATATGCGACATTCTGTCCTTTGCGGATTTGATTGATCGATTCAGCTTCATTGGCAATCCGTTTACGAGCCAACCGATCTACATTGCCGCGTGCGCCTTCCTGATGGAGTCGAGTGCCAATGCTTCTGAGGGCTCCTCCCAGGAGAACTCCCCCCGGGGCATGGCCCGACGGCCGCCCATGCAGCGCAAGGCCTCCAAGTCGCAGCACTCGAGGCATTCTCTCCTGGCCTCGGCGGCGAACCAGAATTACCAACGATGCTACAATTCTCTGCAGCAGATGCACGCGTACTGGGGGGGAGTCAAGTACATCCTCACCGCTCTCGACCAGAAATCCAAGGGAATATGGGACTGCGAGACTTACACATCTGAGGAGTACGAGAGCACCAAAGTTACTCCGATGCAGCCGGGCGTGGCGGGGGACTTTCCCGTGTTGGCCCGGAGCTCTCCGAAGCCCGGCGTGCCTCCCATCGCGTGGAGCCTGGCTGGGACGGCCCACTCTCCAAACTCCAACCTGACGCTCATGTATCAGAACTCGCCGGGACGTGTTTTTAGACAGCCCGTTTTTTCTCATTATCAGGCGAATCATCAGCATGACCAGTATCATCATCAGCAGCAGCAGCAGCATCCGCAGCAGCATCCGCAAGGAAGCCACCGGCCCGGGAGCACGCCCCCGGGGAATATGCTGTACGATCCGATCAGACAGAGTATGCCAGATGAGGGCGGCAACATGTATCCCCCGGCGCCTCCCGCGCCAGTCATGGCTGGGGTCACGACATCTCCCCGCTGGACGCAGACAGGTCGCGCACCGGCATTTTCCAGTGCCTCCCACGCCGGAAGTCGGGGCCACTCTGCTTCGGCTTCGGGTGCGACCTCGGTTTCGACCTTGGCAGGCAACGATGCATTCTCAGACAGCAGAGCAGAAGGCTCGAAACTGTACGTGCCGTCGGGCGGATTCACGCCAGCCAGCCAGGGCTCAGGGGCCTATGAAGGATACGGCGCTTCACAAAATTACAACGCCTCACCATCGGGCAACGCGGCAGACGGCAACAGCCAGAATCGAAGTGCTGAGACACCAGGCAATGTATATTATGCGCACGGCATGCCATACCAACCTCCCTGGCAATTTGGCAACGGGAGCATGGAGGGCATCACATTTGACAGCCAGGACATTGATATTGGCGTCCTGGGTCTGCAGCCATCCTACCTGATGGGCGGCTGGCTGGACTTTATGCCTGGGGAGCTTATCGGCCTGACTGAGAATCACGATGCCAACAATAGCCATGGGGGGCAGCAGTCCTGACCACCCCTGGCGGGGAGCCGAGCCGACGTAAGCCAGACCTCACGGCCCGGCCCGAAGCGGCCCGGCCCCGACGCAGCGGAACTCGGACAACTCGGACAACTCGGACAATGCGATGCTCGACGTGCTCTAATGTGAATGCAGTCGTCATATCCTTCCTTATTGGGGGAAATCTTGACATTGAAAAACAGAAGCGGACATGGCCTGCTTCCCACGTCCCCAGCGGGAGAGTCGCTTGAGAGATTCTGCAATTTTTTTTCATGCTTCCTTTTTCTTGCATTAGGGATTCAGGTCAATGGCATCGTGATGTGACGGGTCATGTCTCAGGAGAATGAAAATCCTGTCAAAGTTTCATGTTGTATAGTGATGTCAGCACATTGCCATGAGGGGGGGTTTTTTTTTTTCTTTTTTCACACCTGGTTTTTTCACACCTGGTTTTTTCACACCTGGCTTGGATCACGGTGAGGTCCAGCGCTTGATTGACTGTATTTGGTTGGTTTCCAGGAGTGGCAATTTAGCGCGGCGCACCGGGCAGAGAGCCCTGCATGCCTGCCTACTGGGCATGTACATATATATGTGTCTCAAGCATACCCGGTATTCGGGATGAAATGAGCATCGTTTCTTGTCACTTGACCTGGGAGGGGGG
>JMQE01001239.1:0-28713 GCA_000731825.1 Hypocrella siamensis
CCCCCCCCAAAAGAGAGGCTCCCCCTCCAAAAGTCCCAGTGGCCCGCCCGCGCCCGCGCCCGTCTTTGCTCTGTCTCTCTCCACTATTCACCTTAAGATATATCACCTATTAAATTACCCATGGGCCGGCCATCTGGCTCCATTGCCGCTTCCTTTTCCTCCAGTCTCCCTCTCCTCCCTCTTCTCGTCCATCTGCACATTGAATTCCTTGCTCGCCATTTCCTTGAGCATAGTCGATCGGTGAGTTCAATCTGTGACAATCCTGTACTTCCCATATTGCGCAGCGGCAATCTTCGTCTCCAAATCTGCCCCGGACGATTCGGCCACAAAATTCATAGACGAATTGCACAAAAGGGTGGGGAGGAAAACACGGTTTCGACCGCGCCTGCCAAGTGAGCTTTCATACCATCACGAAGCCACCATCCCCCGCCGCTGCACTTTGCCAGAAAACGCAATTCCGTCCGCCGAAGTACTGTCGCATGCCTTGCTCGTCGCTTTTAGCTTCTTCTCCCATCTGGTCAGTGAGAACCGAAGCACGCTGCATGATATCCTCCGACCCAAGTACCAAAATCAGATATCATTACCTTCGACCACGGCCCGCCACTCGACAAGACGACCAACGCTTGCCCGGCCGCGCCTTTCTTTCGGTCCCGAATCAAGAACTAATAGCTGCTGCTGTCGAAAATAGTTGACACCGCGACTCGACCGGGTCTGTCTACCCTCTGCCGCAATCGTTCTCCCGCTGCCTCCCATATTCCCCGGCTATCCAGTCGGCCTTTGCTGCTCCCAAAGGGGGTGTCGTCCCTCGCCACTCCCTCTTGGCTATTTGCATCCTCTCCTTCCTCTACATTTGCCACGATGCCACAATACACATCACGCGACGTCGGCGACCCGTCGCAGATAAAGAAGACAAAACAATCTATGGCCGATCTGAAGTTGAGGCGGTTAACGGAGCTCAACAACCGACTTCGCGAGGACCTTGAGCGTGAGCGTATCCCTGTCAGCACCGCTGCTAAGAGGTGAGCACTTGATTTCTTTCCTCTTTGATCTTCGAAAGCCCAAATAAGCAGCCAAATCGTTATGCCTGGAGGCACGAGTTCCTTGTTGTATGTGAGGGGTCGACAATGGCTGACAGGCACGCGGCTTAGCATAATCGCATACTGCAACAGCACGAGGGACTACATGGTACCCTCAGTCTGGGGATCAGTACCAAAAGGCGAAGACCCGTATGCACCGCAGCAATCAACTTCATGCTGTGTTGTCATGTGAACCCGCTTTGTCCTCTTTCCGCTACTGTCTTCTTTTCTCTCGTCTCTCGTGGCCGACATACGAAAAAGAAGAGGGGACAAACAAAAGGCGCAACGGTCGAAGACTGGTCATGCTTGCCCATTGACATCCGCGAAGTTATTGCAGGTGCAAAAGCAAAGGAGTTTCGCGATGTGTCTCATATCTAAGCAGAGTACAGGCCCAGGCGGAAGGACGATCAGACGGAATCGATGGAACATCGACGCAATTCAGGGGCAAATACTCTACGAGGTATCCCACAACGATGCTCGTCCGGGACCGTGAACTCTCTTTTTCTTCTTCTGTTTCCCCAAGACCTGTGTGCAATCACACAATGGCAGGATACCCCCCGGTGCACAGAAATATCCCAGAGAACCCAGGCCCTCCCCGAAAAAAAAAATTAAAAAAACTCTAAAAAAAAACTGAATTGGTCAAGGAGGAAGTTTGAGATCAGCGGATGGTTCGTCCCCGATCTTGAAACGATGCGGCACACGGACGGGCCTTTGAATATATTCGCGAAGTGGCAACAAAGAAACAATGGATGGCGTCCGGAGAGCCACTCAAGTCTCATCTGCGCGGGGAGGGGGGCGCGATTTATCACATAGTCTCTTCTCTGCGTGGGTTCGAAATAAAAAAGAAAAAAAAAAGGAAGACGGGATGTCGAAAGACTAGAGCGGAGTCGGGAAATTTGGGTTGGGAGTGCCGGTTCCTTCGGATGTATTAATTTTTCTCTTTCATATCTTTATTTTTCCTCTTTTTTTCTTCACCATATGAATGCTGCTTGTGCGCCCGATTGTCATATCTGCAGACATCGTCGAGCTGTAAATGTCTTGTTGATTTGCGGATGCGTGGCATGAAACGGCCTCGTTCAATCTCTGACATGTAGCCAGTGCCGCGTATATTCGGTGACGAGCTGAGCCCTGATATAACAGAAAGGGGAGATAATCAACGATTTATCGAGCGCAGTGCAATATACATTTATTCAAGGGCTCGTAATTCGTCTCAGCGGTCGAGTCCGAAATCGGTACATGTACCTCGATACATACTAGGTACCTAGTAGGTATGCAGTAGGTACCTAGTACCTACTAGGTAGGTACTAGGTAGGTAGGTACCTATTAGTCCTCAGTAGTTCAGTCAAGTCGCCCTAGACTTCTGCATGTGCCTGGGTACGAATAAATTTGAAAGGTAGAGACGTACCCAAGTGCCTTACGAACCGTGCAGTTTCTGTCCTGTCCTGTCCGGGCAAAAACCCAGACGTGGGGGAGAAATACGCTACTATCCCACCCAACCTTTTACACAAGTCCGACAACAGCACACGTTCCACTCCCTCGTGACCGAGACGGCGCCAAGAGGACAAGATTGGGAGCCGAATCCGGAGATTGATTGTTATTTCAGTCCTCTTTCTTATTTTGAGGAAAAAGAGACGAGGAAAATGGGCAAGTATCCTCGCGTGACGATCCGGTTCTGCACGCAGTGCAAGTGGATGCTTCGAGCGGCATATGTACGTACGTCTTTCCTCTGTGTGTCTCTCTCTTTTGGTGCTTTTTTTCTTTGTTTTTTACGAATAAATGTTTTCTTTTACAAAAGTTGTGTTTTTTTTTTTTTCAGTATTAAGCGTTATTTTCTTCTGTTTTTTTATATCCATTTAGAAAACATATTGCTTTTCTTCTTCTTCACATCTTGAGACTTTTATGCCCAACACCAAAACACACGTACACACGATACATTCACAATCAATCATACCCCTTGTTTCTTTTTTTCCATTTCTTTCCATGATCACCACGTAGATTCAACTCCTTCATTCTTTCAGTTAGCTCACAACCCCAGTACGCCCAAGAACTCCTCTCCACCTTCTCCACGTCGCTGGGCGAAGTCGCCCTCCAGCCAGGCACAGGCGGCACCTTTGTCGTCGAGATTGAGCCCGACGGCCCCGCGACGGCGACCTCAGATGTCGTCGTCCTCTGGGACAGGCGGAGGGACAACGGCTTCCCCGAGACAAAGGAGCTCAAGCGGCGCGTTAGGGACGTGATTGATCCCTCGAGGGACTTGGGCCACGTGGACCGCGGCAATGCGAGATCGGCCGACGACAACGACGACAGTTTAGGGGCCGGGACCGGGACCGGAACCACGGCCCCAGAGTGTAACGAGTGCCAGTGAAGTAAGAGAGAGGGGGAGAGAGAGCGCGGCTGTCGGGTTACAAATTCGGGAGCTTTCTGCTCTTTACTTGGGGGGCGCGGCCGGCTACCAAGGCTGGGGTCATTGGATACGTAGGTGGATGGGTAGGTAGATATGTAGGTAGGTAGGTAGGTAGGTAGGTAGGTACAGCTACCTACCGACCTGGTATGTAGTCACCAAGACAGGCTGGCAGCACTCGAGTCGATAAAACTTTGTGTGTGAATTGAATCAGCTCAAGAAACAGCCTGTTCGTCATCATCAGAGCGCATGAAGCATTACAGACGATTCGGGCTGCCTCTGCCATTTCCACCCACCCTCTGCTCTTCCCGTTCCGTCGACGTAAATGAAAAAAAAAACCCCTCACCCGCAGAAAACCCTTCCGACGACGTATATACACACAACCAACCTTCCATGGAGGTCAGAAGAGTATTGTAGCAGAAAGATGCCCCATGGAAGGGATCTTCTTTCCTTTCTTTCTTTCTTCCTTCCTTCAGAATGTGTTTCTTTTCTTTCTCCTTTCTTCTTTTCTTTTCCATAATTTGACCTTATTTTTCCCCTTCCGCACAAAGACAATCAAATCTCGAGTACCCACGGCCTGAGCATTGGAAACGGCGCAGGACTTCGATCATGATCCGACGCGCTGCGAGCACGCGCCGCACGCGCTCAGAAGGAGGACGAGAGATGCGAGAATTGAGGGGCCGACAAGGAGTGTGCGTGTGTTGTGTATGCGTATGCGTGACGGTGGTGTTTTTCTCTGGTTGGGGAGGACCTGACAATTCACTTCGAGAGAGTATGGGCGGATACGTCGGGTGTCGTGGAACAAAAAAAAGAGAAAAAGACCATTGGGCTGAGCCTTGTCCTTGAAATCGACGGCGGATAGCGAAACTGTCGCACCATATGGTCTTTCTCAGCCGACTATGCAGCGATACTCGTGTGTACCTAGCGCCGCCCGAACCTAAAGAGAGCAAAATAATGTTCGCATAAACTTGTTCACTTTTTTGGGTTTTTTTGGTTTCTTCTTCTGCCTTGATTTGTGTGGTGATTTTTTTTCTCATGTGTTTTCGATCATTTGGACTTGAACTTGGGAGTGACTGGTTTGCTTCCGCTCCCGAGACCACCGTAAACGTACTTTTGTTTCTTCTCAGCAGGTTTGAGGATCTGCAAAAAAAAATAAAACATTTTCTCGTCAGCATACACAGCGTCATTATTAGAAGGCGCGCGGCAACAACTAGACTGACCTGGAAAGAACAGAGCAAGCTCTCGTCGACGCTCATCATGGCTCCCGCGTTGTCAAACTCTCCACAGTAGTTGGGCGCACTGAACAGGGTCACCAACTGACGCTTAGAGAAGAACTCGTACCCGTCCTCGACTACTTGGTGAGCGCGACAGATGAGGTCCATGTCGTGCTTTTGCAAAAAGCGAGACACGACATCCGGTCCAAAGGTAAAGGAGACTCCGCGATCGTTCTCGCTCCAGCCAGTAATGTCCTTGTCAGGATCCGACCAGAGCAAGTCGCAAAGTAGGCCACAGTCGGGAATCTGCGGGACCATTAGTCAGCTCTTCCACTTCTTTCAACCAGTTCTCTTGGTTTCCCCCGAGAGGCAGGATCTGGAAAAGACAAACATCAGTTGGCCGCATGACGCGTCGGATCTGCTCCATCGAGTTCAAGTCGGGGCTCAGTCCGCCGTGCATGGTGAAAATTTTCTCGTCGATAATGGCGGCAATGGGGAGACAGTTGAAGCAGTCGGTGAAGGTCTTCCAGAGCTTGATGTTGTAGCGGCGCTTGCATTCGTCGTAGAATCCATATATGCGATTGATAGAGGCACATTCGTGGTTACCGCGCAGAATGAAGAAGTTCTCGGGGTACTTGATCTTGTAAGCGAGCAGGAGGCAGATGGTCTCGAGAGACTGCTTTCCTCTGTCTACGTAATCTCCAAGGAAAAGATAATTGGCCTCGGGGGGGAAACCGCCGTATTCAAAGAGCCTTAGCAAGTCATAGTACTGACCATGGATATCGCCGCAAATCTATCCCGGTTAGTCCAATTTGCCGACACACGGCGTCTTGGAACGTTGGCATCGTGGGTGGTTGCCCTTGAATGATCGGACATACCTTGATGGGGGCCTCGAGCTCAAGAAGGATGGGTTGTGAGATGAAGATCTCGCGAGCTTTGGTGCACAAATATCGGATCTCGGCCTCCAGCAGCTGAACCTGCTTACCGGGACGGCTGCCTCGGACCTCGAGCAAGCGATCGATGATTGAGTCGAGGTCGACCTCATGTTGGTCACTCATGGTAGGCGAAGGCCCGGGCGACACGAGTTGCCCTCAAATACCAAGGGGATGGGCGGCTTCAGGGCAAGGAAATTGTCGCGACCAAGGGCAGGCCGATGCGTGGGACGTGGCGGTTGAGGGGAAATCGTCTAGGTTTTGCCAATGGTCGTAAGCTGGTACGATTGCACTTCCGAAAATCCTCTCTGACATTACGTGTTAGCAACAGCAACGAAGAGGGTAGCGAAAACCGGCTGATCTGTGATAAGAGGGAATCACAGAGATGGATAATCAATCGCTAGAGGTGCGTGCCGCGTGGCACGCGGCAGCACTGTGGCATGGTGGGGAGAGCAAGAGGCAAACTTTCACGTCGTAGGGATAGGATGGGGCTACTCCTGCGCATGACGAGCCACAAGTAGGAAGCAAGAAAAATGATGATGATGATGAGAGCGATGAACTGAAATGCCGTTGGGTGTGAAGAGAAAACGAAGCCCTCGTTGACGACAATTAATCGGGCGTTATGTGGATGATCGTTGGACAAGGAGACGCAGGATCATAGAGTTGAAAGGTTGCACGCGAGCAGTTCGGCCGAATGGGTGATGTAACAAAAGGACCAGAAGAAGGGGAAGAAAAAAATCCAGGCCGACGAGAAGACTTACGCGAAGTAATCACAGCTGGACGCTGGAGGGGAGGGGGGGGTGGGCGGCCAAAAAGCCAGCGGGACGAGACGGAATCGTGCAGCTCTGAGAGAGAGAAATGGGCGAAATACGGCAGGTTGACTGGATCCGACAACTTCGGTCGCGAAATGCACACAGACACGGTCGCAAAGGTCTGTTTTGTCGTCGCCGGTGGCTCCGAGGCCGTTCAATTAGGTCTTGTTGTTATCCTCGTCGTCGTCGTCGTCGTCAGACAGGATCTCTGGACAGCACAAGTGCACGCCGTTTTTGGCAATGTGATCTTTCGAGCGTCAGTTTGGGCGGCAATCGAGGGCCGATAATGAATACGTCTTTTTTTTCGTCGTCGTCTCGTCGTCGCTGCAAGGCGGCTAATTTGCTAGCACGCAGTCACTTTTCCTTCCGTTACAGGAAGAGCGTCGTCGTCTTTCTCGGCGTCAGTACTCGTCTTGGTCGTCAAGAATCGACTGTTGGGCTGTTCGTCGTGGATGCGAGGCACAGGTGAAGGAGGGAGAAGGAACCGCTGCGACGGGTGATTATTTTTTCGTTGCTGAGGAAGGAGACGGGGTTTGGTTGGGGGGGTGGGGGCGCTTGATGGCGCGCGGCAGTCCGGGCAAGCACCAGCAGCACCAGAATCAGCGCTGTCGGGCTGGGGCCAGCGGTCCAGCAGAGAGGCTTGACTGGAACAGACGGTGGGGGGTTCTGGGCTGCAAGTCCCTGTGAGAGAGCCCCGTCCCCAGCGAGGCCGTCTCTGGGTCCATGCTAGCAGCAGGTAGTATAGCTGATGCCAGGCCTGTCTGTCCGTTCTACGCATTCTCGACCGGTCCAGAAAAAACCCATTGCAAAACACCCGAACTCTTCTCTCCCCGCGCTTATCTCATGGCCGGTGAGCGTGCCCATGTTCATCACTCTGAAAATCATACCCAAGTAGGCAGGTAGTTAAGAAAAAACTGTGGTCGTGCATGCAATACTTTCAACTGAACGTATGGACGCCTACATGTTGCATGTCCTCGTTCCGCAGCCGCGGTCAGATCGGTTCTCGCTCCCTGTGCCTAGCCCCAGCGTGCGTGTGTGCGTGTGCATGTGGGGGGGGGTGAGGGGTGGAGGCCCGCCAAAAAAAAATTGAAAAATAAAAAAAAAATAAAAAAAAAACCATGCCCTCAAAGCTGTGGAGGGGGGGCCTTGTTCAGGCGTGTCCAGAACACGCAAAAAGAAAGAAAAATGCACACACACCTGCCTCTCCAGAAGGTAGCATGGCAGACATGCCCATACTGTGACAGCGCCTCGTATTCCCTACGGCCTGGCTCATGGTCAGCTTCGCTCGTTGGCTCGCACGACACCAGGTGCGACCACACCAACACATACCTAGGTACCTAGTACCTACACACGCGGACGAATTGGAGGTACGTACCTACCTAGTAGGTACTAGGTACTAGGTAGGTAGTGTTAAGTCTGGACGCAAGCAACAACAGAGACCTACACCACCTATACACACCACCGTACACCCACCCACTTTACCTGCCTGCCTGTAGCGAGTGGCCACCTCAGCCGCTCAGCCCGCCCACCCGAGAGAGCTGGCTAGAGCAGTTGAGCAGCAACGGAGCTGCGTAACAGCACTCTGTCAACCGAATGCCACCTGCCGGATTGTCCCTTCTAGCACGCGCACTAGCACGAGCACAGGCAGGACCAGCACTTGCACCTGCCCCAGCGCGCTTATGTATTTCAGTTTGGTTCGGCGCCGATCACGGCCTCGGCTGTCCAGCTCAGTGGCCCCTCCAAGCCGAACTCGAGGCTTTGTCTCACCCTTTCCCCCCTTCATGCCCACGCTCTCACTTTGTGTGCGTGTGCGTGTGTGCATGTGCCTGTGCCTGTGCGTGTCTGTACAATCACTGTATGTGCAGTGGTGTGTACAGTATGTCTGGTGTGTCTGGTGCTTGGTTACTAGGTGCCTACCTAGGTAGTTGAGCTGATATTGAGCAATCCACGCCCTCGCACCCTCACCACACACCCTCCGTCTTACCCTCACCCTTACACAGGACGCGGCCGTTCTTGCTCACCCCCTCTTGCATTTCAACAACCACTACATCCATCGTCAGTTGACCAGACAAGCTTGTACAGATACTTCAAAGAAAAGGATGAGATGAAATCGAACAGAATAACATTCTCTGAGAAACGTCACAATGAGCGTCCCTCAGCGTAACGTTGTAACTGAATTTTTGCATATGGAAGAGAAATCCCGAGGAAATCGGTCTAATGGAGTACGCCTTCGGCTGGTGGTGAATTTTGCGTCGCTCCAGGGCTTCAGGCTCTTAATGGACCATGCTGCCGTTATCCGCAGCGCTCTCTCGCAAGTTCTGGGCCATCATCAAGGGCAAGCGACCCAAAAGGTCCAAAGCCCAAGAGGCCAGACAAAGAAATTCGCAAGGCTGTCGAAGCTTGGCCCTTCATGTGAATGAGCAATTCTGGTGGGATGACGAAGAGAGCCATTTGTGCCCAATGCGCCTGTCAACACGGCTTCGGTACTGCATGGGAGGTTATGTGGAAATCTGTCTTGTCTAAGAAGAAAAACCCGCACGCGTTCGAGCCGTGGGGAGGAGATTGCCAAGATGAAAAGCGAAACAGAAGAAAGATCCAGCCAGCCACGATCAGCAGTCGTTCATCCCGTCCGTGGTTTTTTTTCTTCTCTGTATTTGAACGGACTCAGCTGACCAGGGCGGATCGGAAACAAGGAATTGAAAATGAAGAATTACCAAAATCAAGGTGCGAGAATTCCGAATGAGGTGTACAGCGAGAACAGCATAGAACAGATTGAGCATACAGAATGCTCGTGTGACAAGAAGGAGAAGGGGAATCAAAGGGGAAGGAAACAGAAGGAAAGGGGGGGAAAAAAAAGCAAGAGGGGAAGAAAAGAAAACTCTGATATATACATGTAGACAAGAGACGCCTCATCTCCTCCGGGCCGACGTTCTCCTTTTCTTAGACTTGGTCGTTTTCGGCTTGGGGGCCGTTTCTGACGGTCCTTTCAGGTCGAGTCCCGCAGCTTTGACCGACTCGTCAACCTCAGCTCGAAGCCCCTTAAGCTCCTCGTCGTCGAGATCCGTCAGTTCCTCACTAAGCATGCGGACAGCATCGCGCCCGGCGACCCACTGCTCGCCCAGGATGGACGTGCCGCGCGGCTGCATGGACTTTAGGTACCATAGGATCCCACCGTCGGTGAGAGGGTCGGATGGCTCTTTGCCAAAACTGCCATTGGACTGGGGGGGCGTGGGGGGGCCTTGTCCTGCCGCCGTTTGGGTCGATGCAGGTCCTACGTGCACGTCTTCTTCGCTGCCGGGCGGTGTTGTTTCTGTCGATGTCTGCAGACTGCTCTTCTTGCCGCCTCGCTTGGTCTTGCGCGCCCAAGCCGTGGCTTCTTCGGTTTTGACACCCACGAGCCCGAGGCCCGACGTGTTGACTTGGATGTTTCCGCCGTCTGCATCGGCCCCAGAGCCAGCACCGGCGCCATCTTCACTGGTATCCATGGGCTCGCCCTCTGCATCTTCCTCACCATCTGCCGAGGCGGCTTCTTCGTGGCCGCTCTTGACGGTAATTTCAGACGAGCCAGGAGCATCGACCATGATGGTGTCCTCTCCTTCCTCTCGCTTTGCTGTCGTGGATGTGGCGGGAGTTCTTGACGTGTCCAGGCTGACATCAATCATTTTCTCTAAATCTTTCTGCAGTGTCTCAAACGATTTGTTTGAGATTTCTGTTTCCACTCGGAGAGCCGCTTCCAGCAGAGGCTGCACAGCCTTGAGTATGCGCTTGCCCAATTTTCGCCGTTCCCTAATGTCTGAAAAGTTTGACTTGACGGGAGATGCATCTGTAACTTCCATGACTATTTCCCCCGCGCCGCCGGTGCTGGCCTCGCTGGTCGTGAGTGGGTTGACAACCCCGTCGCTGATGATGCCCCCCAAGTCCTGCGCAAAGGCCATGACGCTGACGTAGAATCGCTCCTCCACACGAGCCTGCACCTTTTCCAGACCTCTTTTGAACAAGTTCTTATCCAGGCTAATGGAAAAAAGAAAAAGAAAAGGCAAGGAGAGTAAGCGATTTGTCCACCAAAAAAGGGAGAAGGAGAGAGGGAGGGAGGGAGGGAGGGAGGGGGGGAGGAGAAAGAAGAGAGCAAGGAGAAAAGGCCAGCGACAGGGTCAGGCACATGCTCAAGGGCAAAAGAAAGGCAAAGAGCAAACAAAGTCCGGAGGAGAGGAAATATGAAGCGAGAGAATAAGGGGAATGAAAAAAAGAGAAAAAAAAAAGAGAAAGACTTACGATATTGCCTTGTCGATGGCCGGGGGCAGATGTTTTGCTACGGGGAAATAGCACTCATCCACAAAATCATGCTCCAATTCAACCGCGTCGGCCTTGACCTGCTCCCTCTGCACAATCCTTTCGGAGAGGTCTTTCAGTTGCTCGAGGTCCTTCAGGATCGTCTCGGCAAAATCGATGCGTCGTGCGAGGCGTGCCTTGCCATTCGGTCCCATGGTTGAAAAGTCCCGCCTGGTCAGCTCCATGGACGAAAACGTCTCCATCTGCAGCTGGAGACGTTTGAGCAGGCCGGCGCCTCTGCGTGCCTCCCGCTTCAACGTCCAGTAGCGACAGGCCTCGCTCAGAAAGTCCTTGCGTTTGCGAAATGGAAATCGCTGGATGGACGCTTCAACAATGTCGAAGACGGCTTGCGGTATGATGGGCGCGCCAGACGGCAACTTCCACATGTTCTTGGGCGGCTGCTCGCTCCTCTTCCTGTCGGCCCCGACACAAAGGCTCTTGGCAACATCGTTGTGCGGGTTGACCGGAACCTCGGCGACCATGCTGCGCTGCTGGGCAGCAATGACGTTGGCCATGGTCAGATTGTCTGCCCAGATACGACCCTTCATGTTCCTTTTGTAGAACTTCTTGGCCGACCGAGCTGCCTGGTGCACGTTGTTCTCCTTGCTGTAGTCCAGCGGGCAATGCTTGTCGCAAAAGGCCTTGAGGACCATGCTCCCGTCCAAGATGGCGAGCGCTCCGTGGCTCGTCTTCATCTTGAGGTAGAGCCTGGCCCGTCGGGCGCAGGTGACGTGGAAGGCCTGGTAGCAGTTCTTGTTGGAGCACTGTATGCAGGCGCCCATCTTCTGGCGACAGATGTAGCAGGACAGCTTCCATCTCGTTTTCGGCACCTTTTCCGCGTCCATGACCGGCTCCATGAACGTATGGTTGCCCAAGGAGACTTCTGGTATCCACATTGCGCAGAGCAAGTGTGCCCATTTGGACGAGTTTGTCTGCTTGAACGCGCCGTCTGTGTTGGGGCAGAAGATGCAGGTCGGGATTCCTCGGCCACAGAGCTGGCACTTGCGGCAGAGCCATTGGCCTTCGGGGATAAAGGGCACACCATAGCATTCTTGATGCACGGCCAGATTGCAGCCATCACAAAAGACGATTGCGTTGGTGTTCTCGCAGTCGCCGTCGTCGCAGATGGCACACTTGCTGTCGGGTTCCTCCCCAGAGTGCGTCTCGCCATTGACCGCCACGGCAGAACTAGATCTCGGCCGGTGCGTTTGCGGTGGTTTGGGGTTCGGTTTGGGTATCCTCTTCTCCAACGCATGCCACTCCTTCTCGATCTTAGTGATTGTGATTTCAAAGACTTCCCTCGTGATGGCCTCGAGTTCGTATTGTTTCCTCTGAGCATTCAGGTGCTCCAGCCACATGTCGTCCTGTTCATCCATGTCATATTCTACGCGCCCCAGTCTAGACTGATGAGAATGGTCTTCACTACTGCTCGTAGTCGTGAGCTCGAGGCCTTCCTCTGCATTGCTATCGATTGCCTTGATCAAGGTTGTAGCGGGCCGAATGAATTCATCGCTTTCTTGATAACCGACATTGCTCATGGCCTTGTCGACATATCGTGCCTGGCCAAACGTCTTGCTCTCAAAAAGCTCGACGCGATTTGTTTTCCGATATGACGGCAGTTTCAGATCAAGCCTTTCCTTTGGGGTCTGATTTGATATAGGCAGTATTTTGGGTGTTCGGGGAGCCGAGGGGGGCACATCGGAAAGGCGGGTCGTGTACAAGCTGACGACTTCGCGCGCTGGTCGGCGATGCCGCCTCGAGGGCGTTGCGCTCTGCGCATCGGTTGCCTTTGCGTCTGCCTTGCCGTGTGGGTTAGGAGTGGTTCCAGTCGAGGCAGCATTCAGCTGTCTTGATGGTGTCATGGATCCATTGGCCAAAGGCGTGTCGGGCGCTTGCAAAGCAGGTGTGTTGGGGCTGTCCCTCGGAACACCATCCACGTCGTCTGCCGAGAAGACCAAAAACGTCTTCTCAATATCAAGATTCGGATGGAACTCCTCCCAGCTTCGCTCCTCTCGTGGCTTGTAATCCTCGGCCTGTTTGACCGACGCAGCCACAGCAGCGGCAGAACCCCATCTCATTTCCTCCAACTCTGTTCTCGGAGAGGCGCGGGAGCGTGTGCTTCTCTCGCGCCGAGGCATCACCGAAGGAGGGTTGCCATTGATGTTGCTCCGGACAGTACTGGCCCGTGGCCTGGACACAGATACTGTGGCAGGGACATCGAATTCATCCGTCTCGATGAAGCGTCCGCCACCTCCCGGCCCCCCAGGAACATATCTACGTCGTTTGGGTGGCGGTTCCGTGGAAGAGGCGGCTGCCAAGGCCTGTCTCGCTGCGCGCGCAGCGTTTGTCGTTCCCGGCGGGCGGCCGCGAGGACGGCCACTGGGGGTTCTTTTCGGCGTGGGCGGGGCGAGAGCCATGTCCACAAGCACGCCCCCAGAAGCTCGGCGAAGGTGTGGTCTTTCGATGAAATCGTGAGGACCGTCTCGGGGATCGATTTCGCCCTGGAGGAGGCCTGGGAAGTTGGTTGCGCGCGACCTGGTCAAGGGGTAGGGGCGGGGTAGGCGTTCATTTCCGAGTCTCCGTTTGAATGCCAGCAGATCCGAGACCGCATAGATTTTGCTGAAGAAACAGCCAAGAGGTGGTTGGCGATGGCAGCGACAGATGGCGGGATCACGAGCGCATGGGATTTCGTCTTCACGTCACATACCAAGGACCATTGTCGTCTGGAAAGAGCGAAAAACAGGCAACGCGTGAAGTTGCAGATGCACGGACCACTTCAGCACCCTGTAGTGGGTCTCCACCTTTGCACCAAAGGTCTTTTCCGGCCAGGCCTTTTCCAATGTCTCTCGAATGACTCCACTTTCAAGTACGGAAGACATGATGAGTCAGCAAACTCGACGGAAGTCACCTTGCCCGTTTGGGGAAAAGCCAAGAACTTCAGGCATCACCTGATGATCATTATGGGCAATTCATTCAAGACGGCGAGTTGTCTTCCATCAAAGTTTGCCAAGAGGGATCAAACGTTCTCAGATCACTGATTTGAAAAAATTCAGGCACTTCTTGTTTCCAGAGATCTCCTTCGTCTGTGACACGCGGCGCATTCAGCAGTAGCAGATGGACAGAGCAGGCCAAGGGAGCTTGGTGTTGCCTCTCGTCACGACTCATCCCTTCTGCTCATGGGTCTCATGAGCTATTTGCACCAAGCAGACAGGACATGAGCACTGCTAGTAAGACGCGGCCGAGACGTCGGGTTTAGTCCAAGACCCGCCATCTTTTCGGTGCCTTCCGATCATACGAATTGTGGCTTGTCAACTGCTCTCAACACATACTTCTGGAAGCCTTGGTCGAATATGTGCGTAATTGGTCACTTGCAACCAACGAGCAGGAAGCCCTCGGTCGGGTATCACGGCGCAAGAGGCTTCTCGACCTGGCATTTTCTCTTATAAATCTCCTCAATTTATATACCTTGATCGCCAACATCATCAACCTTTGACATTGATTCTCCTGCGCCCATCTCCTTATCTATTGTGAAAGGAAAAATGACTACTAGTATGTTGGCAATGCAGGAGACGTAAGCTGTCATTTGGTGCCGTGTCTAAAGAGAAACTAGTTGCATCTATGGTCATTCCAACTTTGCAGTATGGGGCTGCTTCCCAGCAGCATGACGCAGCATTGCAAAACTAGAAAAGTAAAAGTCGCCCTCGCGAATTCATTACATGACTCAATCGATCAGATTCAAGATCCTGGGGCTGAAGACCTTCTTTGGAGCTCAAAGCAGATAAGAAGGCGCAAAGGACAAAGGCCACCCCGTGGCAGTAAAAACTACGCACCGCGTTCGCTATGCTCCGTGGAATCCTTCAACGTAGCATGCTTCCTGGCTCAACAGCCACATGGCAGAAAAAAACAAAACATCGACGTACGCCGTAAGATGACATCAAAAAGTCGGTCAAAGCATCAGCGTTTGACCATCAAAGAAACGACGACAAAGCAGAAACAAGGTTGCCAGAAGAAAGTTGACAACACTTTTCATGTCGACAAGAAGGGGGGTATCAATTGAAGAGGGTATCATAGCAGGAAGGCCGTCCGGGGCGGGAGCTTGGCCGGACAATGTACAAAACAGCCTCATGTGCGTCCGCTGTGTATAGCCTGAGCTTGAGGGACATGAGACATGTGGCTGTTTCGAAGTCCGGCGACAGAGGGGATGCCCGTAGCCAAGAATGGATTGGTGCTGCCATCCCAGCTCTCCTCGTTAAGAACGCTCAAGTATCCACTCCCAACACTGTCACGAAGAGCTTCAATCTTCCGACGATATATTTCACCGCCAGCGTCCCAGTCACGGGGTTCCATCTCTTTGCCCGGACGGTCTATCTTGTCAGGATCCCGCGGCACGATCATGGGCAATTGGTCGTTGGGCGCGGTCCCGTCACGATTTGAGAGAGTTGAGCCATTGCGTTCATTTGTCAGCACGACCGGGGGGAGCAATGCCTTTGCAGGTGGAACAGGCACTCGGCTGTTGTCATCGCGAGGCCCCGACGCTGTCTTTATGGGGTCAAGAAGAGGTTCTGTCAGTGCGAATGAAGCGATTCCATCACCGGTGGCTAAGTCGACAATCCGTCGTTTCGATGTCTTGCGGCGGCGGGAGGTGGTCGAATTCACTTCGCTCGTCACTGCTCTTGGCACAAACCGTTCTTTGCGGAGGTCGGTGGCCTCCTTGAACGTGTTTTGAACAATGGCAGGTTTGCTGACGTCCACCACGACCGTGCCATCTGAAAGTTTCGCCTTGACCACGGGCACTGATTCAGGAATCGGAACGCGGTCAACCAAAAGCCGCTTTTCCAGATAGCTGGGACCCGTGCCATCGATTAATACATCTTCTGTGTAACCGGGGGCCGATCGAAAAAGATTGAAGATGGTGACTCGGTAGTCCTTGCATGATCGGGTGAGTGGATTCCCTTCCAGCCAGATCTCCCGAATGTCAGGAATGCCCGTCAGTCTGGCCAGCTCAAGCGGGTCCGTCAAACGATTATCTCGAAGGTCCAGGCGTTCGAGTGGAAACAGCTTCTCTACTCCAGCTAGAGATTGCAGTCGATTGGACCGAAGGTTTAGGGCCGTAATGGCAGGGAGCGGATGGCGAGTCAGAGATTGAAGGGAATCAATCATGCAGTGTGACAGATTCAAAGCGCGGAGCGCAGCGAGCGAAGCCAAACTGTCGGGGATTTCGCTAAAGAGATTCGAGGACAGGTCGAGCGAATGAAGCGTGTTAGAAAGAGGAGCCAGGCTAGATGGGGTAATGGACGTCATTGCATTATCGGATAGGCTGAGATGCCGCAAAAAGCGCCACTTAGATGCTGGCAAACCGCCCATGGTGAAGTAGGAGCCAGGAGCGCCTCTGGTCGGGTGATGCCAGGCCTCGGAAATGCTAGAGTGAGAGCTGCCTGAGCCGGAACGTCCCATGCGTTGAGAGGATCTCACCTGGGAGATGTAATTCCTAGAGCTGGCAGGACGGGATGGGGAGGTGCTTCGAGTCCGCGAAGCCTTGCTAGGGGATCGCGACAAGTCTTCAGCGTCTCTGAGTAGGGGCGATGGCCTTGGAGCGTCGGAGCCTTCGCTGTCCTCGGTAACAGGTTCAGTTGGAGTTACTGAACTGTGACGAAGCTCAGCAAGGAGCGCGCGGTGATCAGGGGATCCGGGCGCTGATCCCGCCCGATTCAGGTCTGCCGGTGCTGAGGTAGGACTGCGACGGGGGTTGCTTGTGGCAGCCCAGGCAGTCGTGGGAGATGACTGCGACTTGGAGCTTCGTCGCCGTCTTTTGTCCATGTCATCCAGGACAATGTCAATCAAAATATCGGCAGGATCATCTATCCCTGCATGTTTCACGGTAAGAGACCGCAACTGATCCGCCACAAGATCCCAGCCAAAGAATTGACGAAAATCAATGCTGTTAATCTCGAGAGAGTGCAGGTTTTTGAAGACATAGATGGGGACAGCAGAATCAAAAGGGAACTCCTCGTATCCGCTGATGAGCTTGGCTCGCCAGTCTGGGGCGAGCCTGAGGCAAGGAATCTTGGTGAAGGCCGAGTATAAGTACTTCAAGTCGGATTGGATGGCTGCCTTTTGGCGTTCGGTTCGGGCGGCAGACATGCTGGCCCCGATGCCCAGGCTGTTCCACAAAGACGACATGCCTGACATGACGCTACGCACGCTCGACACCGAGTGTATCGAGCCTACGTCTGAACTGCGACTCCGAGCCCGCAGCGAGTTCCCAAGGAAGGACACATAATTATTCGGCGAAGTCTCGTCATGAAGGTTTTCTAAGCGGACTTTCATTGGGCCAACATTGATGCCGAGTTCCTCGAAGCGAGAAAGCAGGAAGAACAAATGATGAGGCGTGAGGGACAATTTGGCGGACTTGACATTTTGAGAGGTTAAGCTTAAGGCGCCGAGGGACAAGGCGGCAGTCAGCGAACCTGACGTAGAGGACGAAGTCGAGGGTCGCTCGGGAAGGCTCAGATATCGGGGGTTTACGACCGCGCTCGTGCTCTGCGATGAGCGATGACGGGCATCGCGACGTTGAAATTGCAAGGCATTGGCCAGAGCCTTTTCATGTGTGCGCACGTAGGCGGCCAATTGCTGTGACGATGGTCAGATCCAGCGTCTCCAAAACGCAAGAGGGAATTCTTCGCTTTAGCTTGCCATGGCCCAGGCGACGTACCTTAACGAAGTGATCTCCGTCTTCGGAATTCATCTTCCTGATCTTTCATCCATGCATAGAAATGCCCCAGGTTTGTAGGAACTACAAAAAAATGGAGGTCGAAGAATGGCGGAAAGATCGATTGAAGAAACAGGTGACGGAATACCGCCAGTGAGATGAAAATGAAACCAGATCTCGAATCTGGTGTTTGAGGATCTGCCCACTCAAAACACCTGTTTGGATGTTGTTATTCTAGATGATGCAAGCCTGACTTGCCAAGGATGGTTAGCGGGTCAGGAATAAAGCAAAGCGCCTCACGAAGCACGAGGCGAGTAATGAGGCCGGGTGGAGCAAAAGAGCCGCTGAAAAGTCCCTGGCAATACAGAGAGTTGGTCTGTCTGTTTGGAGGAGCTTGGGGAAAATCAGAGATGCAGGTTACGCCGTCGAGTCAACGGCATGCACTTCAAGCACCGAGACGGGCTGAGTCCACTGTCAATTGGGTCGCAACCGAGCAGTTGGCGACGATTGGCATGGCTCAGACGAATTCACGGATCACAGGACCTCCTCCAAGGAATATGAGCGGCGCATGACGGGCAAATTGATTGAGCTTACTCCGTACAGACAGGCAGGATCGCGAGTTGTACGCGAGGCCGTTGAGATGGCATGAGAAATGAGACAGAGGAAGGAGGTGGGAGCAGCGGATGTAGAGATAGCGCGCAACTGATTCGCCTGGCGACACGAAGAGAGAAATTAAGACAAAGCGTGAGATCGAGATTCGACGAGACTTGCAGGCTTGACGATTCATGCATGCACGCGCGCGGAAAACGAAGAAGAAAATGATGCTTGCTTGGGTCGGGAGTTGGGAATGGCTAAGCAGGGATAGGGTAAACAAAAAAAAAAAAAGGAAAGGAAAGAGCGGAGACAAGGTTGTATGAGTGACAATGACAGCAGAAAGATAATTTTTACTCACCTCGATTTCAGAGAGTAGATGGACGGCTCAAAGTCAAAGAGGTCGTTTGAAGAAGTCGGACGTCTCGGCTCTGAAGGGATTCGATGAGAGCGAAAGGGGGGGTTCTTTGAGGCTATCTCGAGAATGCAGGCAGGTCTGAGAAAACAAAGAAGGGGTCCAGCTGAGGGGTGTGGGGAGGGGTCACTGGATCTGGATAGCAAGTTATCTGGAAGGCGCGGGCTGCAGTATCTATGCCTCTTCCACCAGCCCGCCAGCACAGCCCGCCAGCCACCCACCACCTGCCAGCCGAACTTTGGGACAACCAGATTACGAGAAAAATCCCATGCGCAAGTCAGTGCTGAGACTTTGCGGGGTCAGGTCAGCGCCCTTTGGCCCTTCACCACCCTTCACCAACCTCACCACCCTCACCACCCTTACCACCCTTACCACCGGGTCCTCACCACCACCACCCTTTCCACCACTCCCTTTCACCACTCCCTCCCTCCTCGGAGGCGGCGGTGATGACCCGTAGGCACATCACGGAATTTCGTACGTCCACGTCGAGCCGCTGGACATGTCGACACGTCCACCGCTGAAATGAGACTGAACAAGCTTGGTCGGCAAGACGCTTTACATCCGCGCACTCGAAGCTGGAAGCTGCCGTCGAACCGCGAATTGCGTGCGCGCAATGCCTCTCCGGCACGCACATGAAGCAATGTCGTGTGCAGCGCCAAGCCCACAACGCCATTTCGCCCACCCCTGCCCCCCTGTCCCATGTCCCCCATGTCCCCATGCCCCATTTTCATGTCCGTGTAGCGCGTGGACCCTCATGGCTCCATGTCATTCATTCATTCTCATGACAGCCTAGCAACGTCTGGCTCTCAGACGCCGCAACAAACAATGGGCAGCGCCTTTACGGATTTCTCTGTTTCATATTTTTAGAGCAGAATCACAAAGCTTCCATCTACATGCGAAGTCGTCTCTAATACTTCCATGCTCCTTGCTCATTGCTCATTGCTCTGCAAGGCATCCTCAATTGCAGAGGCCTCACTCACCAGCTATTTCTTCATTCAGCTACCTGCACACACAAATATGCCGCCCTGTTAAGCAAAAAACAAGTCAAATGGGACTTCCGTCACCAGGATGCGATGCACGACTCTCATCTTGGTTGGGAATCATTTCCTACACGCCAAGCGTGGCCCTTCGGAGCAAGGGGGAAACACCGGCGAGGTGTCCCGTCCTGGCTATGATAAGCCCACCTACTAGGTACATATTACATACATTAGGTAAGTACATACATGCATATGTTTTCCGTACGGAGTACATACTAGGTACCTATAGTATGTAAATCCACTTGTCAAGCTGCCCAAGATGGTGTCCTGGCGTATCATTCGCAAAGAGCTTTCCTTTCTTCTTTCCTTCCTTGGGCGCAATCCGAGGGGGAGCCTGCAGAAGCGGTATTAGAATCGGCGGACCCTTCTGATACACTGGCATATCTTCAATCACAGATGCATGGTGGGACTCGATCTGCTTGACGCCGCTCGTAGTCGGATCTATACCCGAACGCTAGCTAACAAGACAACCCTCGAAACATTGTCTTTTCCCACAAAAGGATGCCTGTGCCTACTGTGTGTATTTTACCCAGTGTTCGGATGTCGTTATCGTTACACGCGCGAGCCACTTACGGAGTATGTTCGCCTCATTTGTCCCCATTTGTCATGCAACGCTCACGAACCCATAGCGATTCATTTCATTGAAAATTTAATAGAGAAAAAGAACCGACAGAGAACGATGACGATGATCCGTTGCCAAGACCATGACGCCGCCAATGTCAATCAGGTAGCCATTCGCTGCGTGTTGTATGTACAGGACATACGGAGTACGTCTGCACTGGCACGCGGAGGTATGGAGTGGAGTGGCATGATTCAGGATACCACCACCTTTGTCATTGAGGCGCACTGCATCGCTTGGCGAGGCCAGACAGGGAGAATTGTCAAGAATAACTCAGGGGTCGCAGCCATGCGAGTCATGGTTGGCGATGGGTTTTTCTTTGGTGTCCTCAATTCGCTTTCGGAGAACGGAATACATGCGGATATAACGCCGCTGTCAGGCATACCGTGCACGTGCACAAGGTCCTCTCAGCAACTTGTGGTATTCTTGGTTTGGGCGATATCGCCAAGGTTTTATCTACATTCCAATCGCCCCCACAACTGTATCAGCAGAACCCCGCGATTCAGGGTTCGTGTTCTCATGTTCCCGAGTACAAACGACCTGCGTAGCACGCGCGATCGCTACTCATCACCGCTTCCGGGCACGCGTACCGCGCAAGTAGGTTGTCGAGATGAAGGCAATACGGATTACATGCAGTCCGTACGGAGAACACGTCTCCAGCCTGCGTACACGCACACTGCCTAGGTACTTACCTGTGTACATACATATGTACCTAGTATGTATGTACCTTCCTGAATATGTAGCCTGAGAGATCGGCAAATCTGTGTGTCTGGCTTTTGACAAATTACGCCGTGCACCTACACCTCTCTGCATCTGCACCTGCACCTCGCGTTGGACGGACGACCTGACATGGACCCTGCTGCGACATGGCTCTTCGCTATGGTATCGACGAAGATGATGCTTGCCCGAACTTGTCGACTGAGATGTTCCACAGCATGGCTTGGCGAGCATCGCCATTGCAACTCGACTGCGGATGAAACCCAACCCCGACCTAGCGGCATGCCGGGCAGGCGTCAAAGGCCAGAGGCAAAGAAGCCAGCGCCAAAACGGCTCGTTGCCCAGCGGTGGGTGGTAATTGGTCGGAGGGTGGAGAGGAGCGGGCTTGGCGCCCTGACCCTCTCGGGAAAAATGGCAAGCAGCTTGCACCCTCCGTCGTTGTGGACTGAGACCTGTGTGGTGGGGTCGACATGGCGATGTGGGTGACGTGGGTGACGTGGGTGGTGCAGAAACATCACGTCGAATCATCACAGTTGCCAGAACGAAATGGACTTGGCTTCCAAAGAAAGAAAGAAAGGAAGGAAGCAAGGACGGCAAAGGGCTCGGCTGCACCGCATCACACACCTAGCAGGTATGCCTACTCCGTACGTACATACGAACATCCAGGCACTTTGGGGGGCGCAAACTTTTTGCGGCTCGTCCTGACCTTGCAATCCATGCCGCCGACCGACTGACCGACCGCGTGTCTGACTGACGAGAGCACTTCGTGACGGTCGAGTTACGTATTCTGTGCTTTGGATCAACGCCAAGTATCGCGGAAACCAGCGCCAACAGGGACAGGCGAGGGCCAGATCCGTGCGGGTGGCACAGAAAACTTCCCATCGCGGTGAAATCGGATGCACCGCACCCAACCCACGCTTTATGTGCGTAGTACTCGCACTACAGTACGGAGTACATCAGCAGTCATGTCCCGACGAGCGGTGGGTTCCTCGCAAGTCCAATGGCAGACACTGTCCAAGGACATTTAATCCTTATCCTTGTCCTTGTCCTTGTCTGTCTGTCTGCCAAGCGTCGCATCATGGCTTCTTCTATCCCTTTACCATCCACGGTTGACTTTCTTGGCTTCAGAGACGATGAAGTCATTTGCAATCTGCAGCGACGTCCTCCCCCCCTTCGTAGGCGAAAGGGGTTGCCAACGGATTACCACTCCGGGCCTTAAAGGGGCGATCACTTGACAGGTCGCCGACGAGCCACCATTCTTGTTGGATGTGGGCCTGTTCGCAACTTTATCGTACACCGCTTGCACCACAAAAGAAGAATATGATGTTGCCACGCGACGAAGCCAAAAAAGCTTAGGCGGCGCATCTCGTTGGCCAGAATCGCGAGCTATGACTGGGACGCACGTACAGGCCGCTCGAATAACGTCATTATCGTACGTAGCCCATCAGCCTTGACACCCGAGTGAGTGCTCATGGCCAGGCCCGCGACGATAGCCTCGAGGTCTCCCGAGAAAAAAATGCCAAGCCCTTGAACCCCCCTGCGCGGGGGAGGCAACAGAGATGGTCATGGTGATCAAATTAGCTGCGCGAGTTCCGATGCCAAGCATTTGGAGAAAAGAAAAAAAGGGCAGTTGAAGGTCGCCCGAGCAGGAAGACAGACTCCCCTCCTGCAGCCTCCTGCAACCAGGTGTTTGCAGTCGAAGTCGGTGGACGGGTAGTGGACGGGTAAAGTGGTGTATGTGGCTGTCCGAAATCCCGCCATTTGCCAGATTCCTTGGCGCCACGAGCATTTTGCGCTATTGGCGGCTGCCAGTCCGGGAGGAAAACGCCGCCGCGCCAGCCAAACCGCACACAACGACTGGCTCGAATCGCAGCAAGGGAACGAGCTCGCATTGCCTGATTCAAGATCTTCTTCATTCGCATCGGCTCATTCCCAGAGTGTGCACTCCAGCAAGTCAATTTTTTGCACGTCCAGTACATGCAAAAGTAACTTACGATTGACAAGCCCTTCACTCCGTTCTCTCCTTATCCGCACACCGGTCAATCTTCCGTGCGGCCAATTACAGTGGTTGTTCGATAAGCCGGGCAATGGGCCTCTTCCGCCCAATGTGGGGAACACCCGCTGCTCCACCGGTCCTTGGGACAGACTGGGGCGGGAGACAAGATGCTGTATCGTCGTGCCTAGCGCAGCGCTTCCCAATGTCCTTACCTACTACCTACTAGGTACATACGTAAATATGTATGTATGTAGGTAGCTTAGGTACTGACTGACGCCCGCTCATGGGCCCCCCTCTCTCCCCAGATCTAACTGGGGCGGGTACGTGACCCGAATCAGTGCGCCTTCCCCCCGTTCAAAGATTGGTGCGCTCGTTCCGTGTCACTTGATCCCTCTCTTTTGCCTGATATCGTATGGCGGTCGCAGGTATAAGACTGCGTACGCCCGAATTACAACCCCGAGAGCCGCGTCACGGATCGCGTAGCGGCTCGACGAGTAGTACTGTAGGTCATTTGTCGTTGCATCACTATGGCTTGGCTCACCGGAGGCCCTTCTGCCCGTTGGGCTTGGCACTCGGCTGCTGCGACTCGCGAAAGAAATTATGACGAGTGATGGGTCTGATGCTCGTGGTAAGCGCATGCTGCAGCGTGGTGCCGAGCTGCACGGAACCAGTTCAAGCCCATCTCAACGAAAGGAGAGGAGAGGAGCAAAGGGGATGACATTGGATCGGTCCACATTCAGTCTTTTTTTTTTTTTTTTTTTTTTTTTTTTTTTTTTTTGGCTTTCTTTTCTCCTCGCTGGTGGTCAATGATCGGCAACTTCCAGACGAAGTGGCGGCTGGCGGGCTGGGGCCTCCCTCCTCCCTCCTCCCTCGGGCGGACTGTGCGTGTGAGACGACATGATTTGACGTATGACTTTGAAACGGCGAACACGACAATGGAAGGTTGGAGTAGCGGTCCCGGTCCGTAGCCTGCCCCTCGACGAAGCTGCGCGGGTCTAGGGTAGGTGTCTTGACGACGATGCGACTTTTTAGTCGCGTGTGGCTGCCTCCGACGTAGCTAAACTACCCAAGCGGAGGGAGCGGTGAAGATGAACACATGACGTGCAAAGGCCGTTATGGCGTAATAGGCGTTCAACGTGAATTAGTCCAAAAGTCTCTCTTGTTCCCTCGCTCACATCTGTCCACACCCACATATAACTACGCACGCACGGGCACGGGAGAAGAAGATAAGAAAGGAAGGCAGGGTGAGAAAAAGGAGAGGAAGGGGGAGAGGGCACACTCCCCTTTCTGGACGCGCGCCCAGAGAGACCAAAAAAAACCCTATTTGGCGACACGGCACAAGTCAGATTCGACAATAGAAACGTACAATTCCTCCTTCTTCTCCTTCTTCACAGCACTTTGACACAACGATGGAGCGGTGTCGATATCCGTTACCAACGCGACGCCCGCAAGCCCACGTATCTATCTTTTCTCCACGTGCACAATTTGTTCCAAGGTCTTGAACCCATCATGCGCAAAACCCCCGGTCACGTCGACCTTGTAGAGCTTGCCATTGACCTTGATGGCGCCAAAGCCCATGTCCGTCCAAGCAGCCCTCACCCCGCGAAATATGTTGGTCAGGGCCCTGCCGAATCTCCGAAACGGCATAGTCAGCAGATGCTGCATGTCGAACCTGCGCTGCTGCTCGTCCTCCTTGAGCTTCTGCTCCAGCCGTCTCAGCTCCGGAACGTACTCCTCCGGCATGGATAGCCGCGACTTGAGCGAGACGCCGTCGAGGCTGGTGGCGACGACGCTGGGCCTGAGGAACGGCACCATGCGCTTGATGGTGACTTCGAGCTTGGCGGCGCGGGGCGCTGCCGAGGCAGGGCCGGCACCTGGCGGCAGCAGGCGTATGGTTCGGACGATGTTGGGCGTCCTGGATATGAGATAGAAGCCCATGGCTGCGAGAAGCATGTACGAGGTGCCGTAGACGATGCCCACCCACGACGGGATCCCGTCCGGCTGCTGAACCACCGTCGGGCCGGTGAGAAGCGTCCAGCCGAGGATGACGGTCCCGCCGGACCAGCAGCCAAAGTAAAACCAGAAGTGTGACGGTGCTTCGTATAGGACGGTGGGTGTTTCCTTGGATGCAAGGCTCTTGATGAAGGCATACCGGCTCGGCGCGACGGTCTTCTTGACTGACGATGGTTTTGAAACGACCTGGCTCTTTGTTGGTCCAAGGCTCTGCGGAGACGATGACCGACCCTGCAAGCGTGTCAGAGATGTGTTCAGAGATCGCGATGGACCGACAGGGCGCCCGAGGAGGTGGCATCGTGATGATGAGAGCAATCGAGGGCGTGGGAGGCCAGACAGGCCCCGCGAGAAGCTGGCCATTGATCCGGCTAGTTTGCTTGCCGTCGTAGGAGCAAAAGACTGAAGACGAATTGAGTAATCAAGCTCAAGGGCGAGGCGCTGATGTCATGAGGCCATTTTTCCCTGGGATTCTCAGCCCAAGATGCATTTACACCGGCTGCCTTTCGAGTTCGTGCAGGACCTCAAAGTACATACATACACGGCAAAAGCTGGGCGGTGGGTACTCGGCAGGCGTTGGGGGTTGGCCCTCCATCCGGCCCTGCGTGGAACGAGACCGGAGCTGGGCGACAAATTTATATCGCCAAGGGCCCGGTGCAGGGACTATGGGCGCCGTGCCATTATTTTGCACCAGCCTCCCGTTTCAACCAAAAGGTACCTATGCTAGGTACCTACCGCACTGTCATGCACGGCAGGTGCGACACGGTGGGGTCACATGATCCGCCCATGGATATACCTGCACTAGGGAGAATAGTTAGTCAATCCATGCTTAATCACCTCACACGCACCAAAAAAAAAACTGCCGCCCGAGAAATAGCTTCGCTGTATCCGCTCTACATCGGCGCTGCCCCAACAGCACCAGCAACCACAACCACAATCGCAACCCGTCACTACCGTTCAAGAAACACGATCCCCTCCTCTCCCCCCTGATACACGCGCAAAGACAGTCGCTCTGTTGGGCTTTCATGGCGTCGCTGACGGGCGTCGCACGCCGTGTATCGGCTCGCCTCATCAGGAATAGAATCAATGCTCGTGGTACGCAGCTCCTAGTCCTGACGCTCGTGCCATTCGTGTTAAAACTACTTCTTCTTTAACGCATAAATTGACTGGTTTCGTTTGCAAAAACCCCAGGCTTCAAATCCTCGACGCAATGTCACGCGGCGCAGAATTTCGTTATGCCCGCGCTCTCGCCGACCATGACGGAGGGAAACATTGCAACGTGGAAGGTCAAAGAGGGCGACAGCTATAGCGCGGGTGACGTGCTGCTGGAAATTGAGACGGACAAGGCGACGATGGACGTGGAGGCTCAGGACGACGGCATTATGATGAAAATCATGGCCCAGGACGGAGCCAAGTCCGTCCAGGTGGGCACGAGGATTGCAGTGCTGGCCGAAGCCGGAGACGACATCAAGACGCTCGAGATGCCGGCTGATGAGAAACCTCAGCAGACGAACGACTCTTCCGGCGCTGCCCCGAAGCCCAATGACGGCAGCAGCGCGCAGGAGAGCAGGTCGTCATCAGAGTCTGGCCGCGCTGCCCGAACCTCGGCGAGCGAAGGGACGTACGAGCACAAGCACCCGCTGATGCCGTCGGTCGAGACGCTCCTCCACCAAAAGGGGCTGAGTAAAGATGAAGTGGGCAAGATTCGGCCCACGGGCCCCAATGGTCGTCTGCTCAAGGGCGACGTGCTTGCATTTTTGGGCAGCATCGACAGCGACCGTCCCGCGGCGATATCATCCATGTTTGAGAAGCTGTCGCATCTCGACCTGAGCAACATCAAGGTCGCCGAAAAGAAGAGAGAAGCCGTCTCTGCTGGCTCCGGGGAAGCAAAAGCAGGTGCAGACACGGGAAGGGCGGCGGCGCAGAAAGCGGCCATGGAGGTCCAGCTTCCCATCTCACTGACCAAGGTCGTCGATATGCAGCGTAGAATTCAAGAAACGCTCGGAGTCTTCATGCCCTTATCCACCTTCATCAGCCGCGCCGCCCAGGTGGCCAACGACAACTTGCCGCCTTCCAGGCGCGCCCCGACGGCCAGCCAGCTCTTTGATCAAGTTCTGGGCCTGGACAAGATCAAAAGCCCCTCAACCACCACCCGCGGCGTCTATCTGCCCCAGATTTCGGCCGTGACTCCCAGAACGTTGTCCGGGCCAACTCCCCGTCGATTGACCACCAAGGCAGACATAATTGACGACTTGGCCAGCAAACCCAGCAGCAAAAAGACACTCGCCGATGCCACCACCACCACCACCACCACCACCGCGGTCCCCGGACTCTCCAGCCGTCTCAACCTCTTCAGCCTAGTCGTCCCACGAGACGAGGAGCAGAGGGCACACCTGTTTTTGGAAAGATGCAGAATCATCCTGGAAGAGGAACCCGGAAGGCTGGTTCTCTAAATTGGTGAAAAAGTCTGTCTGACTGTAACAAGCAGAGCATTGGAGTGAATTACACTACAGCTTGTAGTATTTGTAGTGTAGTGTAGTGTAATTGTAATTAATTACAATTACACTACACTATACTACACTACAAGGCTAAAAAAAAACTACAAATTACACTACATTACATTATATGTAATTATTTATAAAATTAAGGGTTTTTTAAATTTATATAAAAAGGCTTATTTTTTAACTTATTAAATATATAATTTTTAATTTTATAGGATATTTAATTATTTAATTATAAAAGCTTAAAGTTTTGTATTACAAGTGCCTACTAAAGTCCTTTAGTAGCTTATAGTCACCCCTTTTTTTTCTCACGAGCGCCCGCCAAAATAATGCTTATTATTCCTTTTTATAGGTGCCTACTAAAGTCCCTTAGTAGCTTATAATCACCCCTTTTTTTTCGTGCAGGCGCCCGCCAAAATGATGCTTATTTGCCGAGGTGGGTCATTTTGGCCCATAGATAAGAATTGACAGCTGCTAGATGTCGCAAAGTAAATATAGTTAGTAATAGTAGGCGATACTGCTTAGTTCCTATAGGTTACTTATACTCCTTAATGTATTAATATACTCTTAGCTAAGTACCCTCTTTCTTGCTTTTATTACCCATATCTCTAGCTCTTTAGCCCTCTCCTAACCATGTCTCTGTCCCTAGCTCTGATGCAACGAGGATTGTAGTAGAGTTCACCGGGTCTATGCACCAAATTCCAACACCGCGCTCATGCAATTGGAGTTAAGTGCATCGGAGGAGCATCGCATCGTATCACGTCGCCGCGCTAGCAAGGCATGCATGACTTACTCCAAGAAGAGTCGTCATGGAGTTGCAGCACAGCAGCGGACCTCGATGCAGCATCGGCGCGGAAGGTATAGTCCTCGCACGGGCCGGTGGTGCACCTGCCGTTTTGTCCCAAGCCTGTGGTGTTGATGCCATTCTGGTGTGCCAATGACACGTCCCTTCCGAGCCAAACGTCTCGAATCCGCATCGATGTTCTTTTCGTGACCGAACCCGCACATGAAATCTCTCATCATCTCTCTGGGTGGGAATAATCACTTCGACCTAGCCAATAGTCACCCATTATATCTCTAACATGTCCTTTAGACCTTCAGATACTACTGTTGACATACCTTTGGCCTCCCAGCAGGACACAAAAAGGATCCAGAATCACAAAGACATATGCGCACGCGCGTGTGTCTGACTTGACAGCGTAATTTTCCATATGAGTCGTTGGCCATGACAAAAGTCACCAGTCCCTTTATCATCCGCTTTCTCTCTGACTTCACCCTCGGATTCTCAGATGGCTTAACCGTGCCCTTTGCTCTCACAGCAGGACTGAGCACCCTGGGCCGGGCAGACACGGTC
>JMQE01001240.1:0-28698 GCA_000731825.1 Hypocrella siamensis
CCCCCCCCCCCTGGTTGTCAGATGAGCGGGCCCAGCCGGTCCACAAGGTCCTCGATGGTGATCTCATATTTTTTCTTGTTGGTCACGTAGCTCACGAGGGCGCTGAGCCAGCGTGGCAAACTCGTCTGGTCGTCCCGATCCGTGGCTGATGCTGCTGCTGCCTGCCGGGGCGGGAGCAGCAGGCTGTCAATCTCGTGCACGGCTCCGTCCATGACCACAATGTCCGGCACAGACACCTTGACTGCCGCGGTGGCGCCATCCGTGGGATTGACCGTCATGGCTAGCTGCACGCGGCGGCCCTGGTCCAGGAGAGGGTAGATTGTCACGTTGACGCCCCTGTTGAGCGTGGCCAATTGCAGCCAGGCAACATCCTGAAAAGGGGTCCAATGTCAGCGCCACGTACTTACCAAGACAGAGACACAGAGAGAAAGGAGAAAAAGTGAGGGTGTGTGAGTTTTTTCAGACGCCGTTTTTTTTGTGGCTGCCCCGCGATGCGTCCGATGCGCCAGATCAGGCGTTACGTACCTTGTCATCACCTTCTCGCCTTGAAAAGGCTTGCGCTGGCGGCAGGGGCACCGTGGCCGAGCCGTTCTGCGGAAAGTACACGTCGCTGAAGACTGTGCGGTTGGCCACGATGTGGTTCCTCAGCAGCGCCCGCAGATACGGCCTGCCCCAGGGACTGAACAGGAAGCGGTTGACCTTGGGCCCCAGCGCCTCAAAGGCCGTGTTGGTCGGCGCGAAGATGGTCTGGCCAAAGTGCTTGTTCGTGTCGTTGACCATGTCTGACAGCCCCGTCTGCACGAGACCCTGTCGCAGCGTGGACAGGCTGGGTCGCTCGCGGAAAACGCTGGCCGTCGAGTCTGGCAGCTCCAGAAAGTCGTCGATGAGATGTATGTGTCCGTTGACGGCAGCCTGTGGGGGGGGGAGGAGGAGCAACAGTTGCTCAGCAAAAATGTTTTCTCATTGGACCAAGAAAAAAAAATAAAGAGGGCAGAGTGACGCAAGTCTGTCAAAGGCAGCAAAGCATCCACCACTAGGCATGGCATGGCATGGCATGGCACGTACCGGTAACGAGTCCAAGTAGCCCACTCGATGATTGAACGTGATTGGGCTGCTCTTGGCGGCGTCGGCATCGATATCGTCACCCTGGATGCTGATGCGCTGCCAGTGCCAGAAGAAGATGTCGGCATTGACGAAACTCGCCGCCGTCGCCGTCTTGGCCAGCGCAGCCTTGGGTATCCCCCCCGCGCCCATGTGGTAGCCCGCGATAAACTTGTAGTAGAACCACGGCTGGCCCTCCTCGAGAGGATTCCTGTCAAACACGTCGTTGACGGGCGCAAAGAGGGTGAACTTTGCCTTGGGCGCCGAAAGACCCATGACGATGTCGTCAAACATGCTAATCACGTCGGCAAACTTGGAGACGCGCGCATCGCTCCTCAGCAGCTCCCATGCCGTCTTGTCCGACGAGTCCGTCGTCGTCGTCGTCGCCGATTCCTGCTGCAAGTACTCGTCCTCGGTCTGCTGTGGCGCAGTCGCCGGTCCGGAACTGCTGCCCTGGAACGGTCGGAAGTAGTACTGCACGATGAGGGCCACCACGACAAAGACCAACGTGGTTCGCACAGCCCTGGGAACAGCTGACCGAATGATGCCTCTGGTCATGTCTTCTGTGCTGGAACCGTTTTCCTCTGCAACATTCCACGATGCCGCTGGCAAAAGCTTCCCAAGAAAAAATTTGTAAGAAGTCGTTCCTTTGCGCAAAAAAGGGTTTTCCGTCTGCAACCAGTTCCAACGGGGATTTCCTTGTCTCAGCCGGTGGCAAATGGCATGGTGGCGAAGGTCGTGCTTTGCCCGTGTAGGAAGAGGCAGTGACAGCTACGGTTGAGAAGTCGCCTCTTTCTTTTTTTTTTCGCGTTTTTTTTTTTTCAATTCTTATTCTAGCTCGTGCCAGGGGGTCTATAAATGATGCTTTCAATCGGGGAATGAATCTGCGAGGCCCTCCCTTCCCGCCTCCGGGGTCCCCTCCCCCCGGTTCCCAAAATGGTGCCCCCGAGAGAGGCTCGGAAGAAAATTTCCCTTGTTTCGGAGTACCGCTACGCGCGATGCCCGACTGCTGCTGCAACTCTTTTACGGAGTCCTCTACGTCACCTTTTCTGGCTTCTGCTATTGTGCATTGCGCTGAGGGGTTCCGATGTGGCAAAAGAGTCCCCTTGCGTATTCTATGCCGGCATTCGTCATCTTGCATCTTTGACAAACAAAAGATTCGCTCTCCGTTTGTGAAAATTTCCAACAAAACAACCTCCCATGCTTTGCCCTGTGACCTAGAGTGAGCTTTGTTTCCGATTCGCCAAACATGCTTTTCGGAAAGTGGACGTGCTTGCATGCCATCGCCGGCGCCGTCCTTTTCGACACGGCCCTGGGCGCTCACGTCAAGGAGGACTGGGTCATTACTTGGGAGCATGGCTCGCCAAACGGTCAGGAGAGGGAGATGATTATGGTCAATGGACAGTTTCCAGGCCCGAGTCTCATCTGCGACGAGGACGACGATGTGGAAATCACGGTGCACAACCAGATGCCCTTCAACACGAGCGTGCACTGGCACGGACTGGCGTATGTCCGGACCCTGGGGGGGCGTTTTCCCCCATCTCGAGACAGAAACGAACCCTTTTTGTCTCAATCATCCGCATTTGACGCGAGCGCTAATCAAAGAAAAAAATCTGATGAACCAACAGGATGCATGGAACTCCGTGGTCCGACGGCGCCCCCGGCATGTCGCAAAAGCCGATCGAGGTCGGGCAGAGCTTCGTCTACCGATTCAAGGCATCGCCGCCTGGCACGCACTGGTATCATTCTCACTCCCGGACGACCCTTCTCGACGGCCTGTACGGGCCAATCTACATTCGGTTCGTTTGCTTGAAATTGGCGGAACAAGAGCGGCGAATCTCGTCTGACCGTGATACCACTTTTTTCTTAGTCCCAAAAAAGATGCGCCGGCTCCGTGGTCTTTGATCAGCAGCGAAATGGCCGACATGACGAATATGCAGCATGCCGTCATGGATCCGAAGCTCCTGCTCGTGTCTGACTGGAGCAAGTTCAAGTCTTGGGAGTACATAGAGGCCGAGTCGGAATCTGCATTGACAATTTTGTGCGCCTTGACCTCTTGACCTATTTCTTTCTTTTTTTTTCTTCTGTAAGGGTCAAATGAGGGATGGGCAAGCTGACTGTATCACAGCTGCGTCGACAGCATCTTGATTAACGGCAAGGGCAGCGTCTTTTGCCCCGGGGTTGACTACCTTATTAATCAGACGAGTCTTTACATGAAGTATGGCCTCTACCCGCGACAAGTAAACGACAAAGGGTACGTGGCATTTTCTGCCCCTTTTTCTTGTTTCCCCTTTTTTTTCGGGATCCTCTTGCTTCGTCATCGTGAGGCCAAGAAAACACGGCTCTGATCAAAGTCCAGGTGCTTCCCTTTTCTCAAATCCACTCAGGGCCCATACATTGCCAACGCGAAGCCGGAAGTGATTCCCTACAACCTCCAGGACGGCTGTGTGGCGGCCGAAGGGACCCAAGAGGTCATCGAGGTTGACCCCGAAGCCGGCTGGGTGAGCCTCAACTTCATCGGCGCGGCGACCTTCAAGACCATTGTCTTCTCCATAGACCACCACAAGATGTGGGTGTACGAGGTGGACGGCGAGTTTGTCGAACCCCAACTCGTCGACACGGTCCATCTGTACGCCGGCGAGAGGTATTCAGTCATGGTCAAGCTGGACCGGCCGGGGCGCGACTACACCATTCACGTGGCCGACAGCTGTCTGACGCAGGTCATTTCGTCGTACGCGACGCTCCGGTACCGCGGGAGGGAGGCCATGGCGGAGGCGGATGCACCGATGTCGGTCCTCACCTACGGAGGGCAGAACAGCACGCCCGTCGTCACGCTGGACCGCGAGCGCCTCCCGCCCTATCCGCCGAATCCTCCGGCCCGCCATGGTGACGCCATGCACGTCCTGTACACGCACCGATGGGGATCGCCCTGGAAGTACACAATGTCCGGCGGCGGCATGTACGAGGAGGACCAGAACGCCTACGCTCCCCTCCTGTACAACCCGCACGCGACCGACCTGCTCAACGAGAGCCTCGTCATCCGCACCAAGAACGGCTCCTGGGTCGATCTCGTCGTCCAGGTCGGCTCGCTGCCCGACCAGCCCCAGGAGTTCCCCCACATGATTCACAAGCACACAGGCAAGACGTGGCAAATTGGCGCGGGCGAGGGCATCTGGAACTACACCTCTGTCGACGAGGCCATCGAGGCCGAGCCTTCGCGATTCAACCTCGTCAATCCAAACTGGCGCGACACCTACGTCACCTCGTTTGACGGACCGTCCTGGCTCGTGCTGAGATATCAAGTCACCAACCCTGGACCGTGAGTAATTCGTGACGTCCCATCCCTCTCCGTCGCCTCACGTTTCTTTTTGCTTCATCTCGTGAATTTGGTTGCTGACGCAGCGTCGGATCACCGCGCAGCTGGCTGTTCCACTGCCACATTGAAACGCATTTGGCCGGGGGCATGGCCGTCGCCATCCTCGACGGCATAGATGCATGGCCTCAGATCCCGCCAGAATACGGGCCCGACCAGCGCGGCCATCTCCCCGGGAGCTTTCCGCAAATGGCGTCTCCTGTCAACGACTTAGCAGCCGATCCCAAGTGCTCTCCCCAGGAGCGCCCGTCGAAAAAAATACATTCTCATACCGGCAGCGAGGCCGGCAAGAGCAAGGGTGATGGCGAGGGAACGCTGTCGCTCAAGGAAAAGTACATTGATTCGCTGCTGCTCAAGCTGATTGAGGCGTTGGAGTCAGTCTTGTCCGACTCATCGTCTTAGCCGTGCGTGGAGGAAATGAAGTTGGTTGGGTTTGCAAGCAATAATTTTAGATTTGTCCGAGCTAGACGCATTGAGAATTAGCGACGTGGAATTGAATTGATTCAACTCGAGCAAGAGTATCGCCGTAGGTTTTTGAGTCGTGAGCAATCGAGAGATAAGCGCCTACCGAGTCTGGTGATGAACAATTCGAGGCTACATTGGGACAAGTCTCAGTACTGGACGGCCGTCTTCAGGTACTGACTGGTCCAGTAAACGAGGCCTTTTTCACAACGGTTGTTGGAGTTTTGGGGTTGCGTAGGGTCTGATGTCTGGGTGATTGTCGGCAGTCCGCAGCCCCCGCAATCATTTGGATCTTCACGGTTGAGCGGGGATTTCCGACCGCGTCCTTTTGAGATGCTCTCAAGACGGCCGCTTCCGCGGTTCATCTTGCCTGACCAAATACGTATGCAGCCGACCGGTCTTGTATACTCGTGTTCTCAATTGATCTTTTGCGACGCGACGCTGACAAAGCACGCGCCAAGTGCAGCAAAATCTCATGGCCTCTTCAGTCCCAGCCCAGTCATTGGCCTGAGCAGACGGCAGTGAGCGAGAGGTTGGCCAGGACAAAACACCTGCCGCCAATGCAAATGTAGCGTCTGCATCCTCGTCGTTGTTGAACGGGGCCAAACTTGTGCACCTCGAGGCTGCAAGGCATGCTTGTTCATTTCAATGATGACAGACTTGACATATGTTGTGCGTCCCCGAGCAAGGCAGACTGTACACTTGCAAAAGATGGGGAGGCCTTACGACCCATTGCTCGCATGAAACCGATCGAGGCGCGCTTCTGGACGGGTGCCGTGAGAAGCAACGGCAGCAGAAGAACTCGGGTCCTGCAAAACTTGGGAGCGGCTTCAGAGGCAGTCGACCAAAACACTTCATTTCACCAACACAGAGCAGTTTGACGACCCGAGACGGCCCTTGGCAATTAACGTGCCGCAACCGCAGCCATGCCACCTCATTCAAGAAGTTTCCGCCTGACTATGTCGGCTCCACGAAGCAGCCATTCTTCTCCTCACACAAACACCCCACGCCAGATGCGAGTGGCCCAGTTCAACGTCTTAGTGTCTTGAACCAGCGTAATACTTGCACAACCACAGCTGCAAGTCTGCTTTGCCCGTGACGTGACATGAGCAGTCGAGTTGTTGAATGGAGAGAGTTTTAAAGACGTTCAGGAATGACTACTTCAGAAGGGGAGTGCAAGACTCATTCCATGCCAGTTGTTACGCGGCGTCTTGCGCCTCATCGGGTTCACGCATGGATAAATGAGAGTCAAGAGCTCTGATCGACGCGCCACCATGGTTCCCGTTTTTTTCTGTTTTTCCCGAGCGACTTTTGCTCAGCTTGGATACGATATCCCAATGAGCAGCCACGGCGGCCATCAACGACCTCTCGTCTACGCAGTCAAACGTCGCGTCTTGACTTACCCAGTCGGGAAGAAAAAGGGCATCACGAACCAGCTTTCCTTGCCTTGATGGGAAGAAATTTGAACAGCCAAGTAATTGCTACGATTGATAAATAATGTACAACAAAGCCAACTTTCCCAAACAACAGAATTAACGCCTCGTGGCCCCCCGCCCCCCCAATGGCCTTACTTCAGGTCTGCGAATCTGGGCAAATCCCGGGTCTCGTCCAAGGTCGGAGTCTTGCAGCTCTTTAGCTCATCCAGGCTCCTCTTCCGGGCCGCCTCGCCGAGGCACTTCCAGTACCGCGTGTCAGGCCTGGCGGCCGAGGTGGCGTCGTCGATGAGCCAGGGCTTGGGCCCGGCGGCGAAGTGGATGCTGCGGATGGGCACGACGTTGGCGCCCGAGCATCCGTAGCTTCTGGGCCAGACCGAGTTGTATAGGGGCATGACGCGGCACTGGAACTCGGGCCTGATGGGCCGGTGGACATCGTAGGTGAGGCCGCAGATGCAGTTGAGCAGCTCCTGCTCCGACTGGTGCCAGTTGCCGCTGAAGCAAGACGCCCGCTTGTCGTGGAGGAGCTCGAGGGCCGAGATGTGAAAGTAACGCGAGGGCTTGAGCAGGATCATGCCGCCGTTGATGCGCGTCCGGTCGTGGCAGCTCTCGTACTGGTCCGCGGCGCCTGCAATGGTGACGTCGGGCGCCATCTCGCCAAAGATTTTGTGCACGTCGGTCAGGATGATGGAGTCGGCGTCGACGAGGAGGATGCGCGGGTACAGGTCCATCCCCCATGAGTGCACCTTGTTCAGCGCCGCCAGCCATGGGCTCCTGGCCTCCATGAAGTCGGGCTTCTCGATGGGCGGGAGGGCCTGGAACCGCACCGGCACGACCTGGTTCAGCTCGGGGCTGCTGTCGAGCGCCGCACAGTCGGCAATGTCCACGTACGGGTTCGGCCGAGCCTTCCACCGATACATGTCCTCGATGGTGGTCATGTTCTCGTCCACGTAGGTGATGTGGACGCAGACCTTGTCTCGCAGGGCCCTTGGCTGTGCCATGACGTTTCGCACAATCGAGGCATAGGTCGTGAGGGCTCCGAGGCAGTGAATGTCTGGGGTGACGTGGATCAGGAGAGGGTATTCGCACCCACTTATCCGGGCAGACGGGCTGCTCGCGCTGGGGTTGACGTGGAAGTGATGACCGACGCCGCCGTCGCCCTTTTCGCTCTCGGCTGTCGCCGGCGTCCGCGGCGTGGTGGCGGCAGAATTTTCAAGTTCCAACGCCGTCAGCTGCTGCTGCTGCTGCTGCTGCTGCTGCTCCATCAACGACTGCCTCTGGGACCGGACAGTCGAAGTTGGCTGCTGACCGTCGGGCCCGTTCGCCGTCGCCCAGAGGTACGTGGAGCCGAGAATGGTCAAGTTGACGAGGAACAGGAACAGGAAGACGGCGCGGGGAACCGCGATATGGTTCTGGCGACCCATGGCAAATTCTAAGCAGGTTGCGCCGTCTGTCGGGCTGGCGAATACATGACGAGCAACGAAGAACAACAAGAGGGGGAGAGGGGGGCGGAGTGACCTGGACTACTTTTAAACTCCCATGTTTCTCTTCCCCTGCCCCCCTCCCAAAAAACACACAAGAAAAGACCCAGACTAACTTGCGCGGTTGGCAAATGGGATACTCGAGAACTCTTTTGCTTGTTGGTCGTGAAGGTCTGGTGTATTGTTGGCTCATGGGCCCTGGCATTGTCGCGTACTCGGACCTTGCCGTATTCGGACATGGCGTCAAGCAACGGAGGCAAATATACATGCAAAGTACTCAGTACGATGAGAAAGAGAGACAAAAAAAGGTATCGCGGAACTTCCAGTCGGCCTTGACCACCTGCAGGTCTGTACTCCTGATGCCTGACATGGTTAATTTGGTCATCTGTCTCGTTTGGTGTGTCGCATTGTACACAGGGTTGACAAGGCTGAGGGAAATGTGTTGGGAGTTTTGCGCCACCGGAACCAAGGAACTCTCTTCTGCCAGAAATGAGTAAATGAGTCCGGATCGCCCCTCGCGTTGCCTTTTATCCGGACATGACGGGGAAAACAATTGACGGTCCAGACCCATCTACAGGATCAGTTCCCCTGCTGTCGGGAGAGACAGATGCGACTACATACAGATGCCGCAATACATACAGTGCATGCATGCGTACGTACGTACTGTGAAGAAGAAACAGAGTTAATGTCTTGATGCCCTTTTGCCAGTAAGATTCGCATTTCCCCATTGAAACATGTTAAATAGGCGGCGAAACACGGGCAACTAAACTGCCGAGTCATCTCCCAACTCATGCACCTCATGGTCCGTCCGCCCGTCTCATGTACCCCACATGCAAGGGAAACAACACGGATAAAAGTGATTTTTAGGTTCTAAAACGCAACATTGGTATCTATACTTTATGTCGGGGGCCCCAGACGCAAAGCAGTCGGGGCATCATTCCCCCGTCACGATGCCATTTTTGGGGCAAACCAAGTCGCAAGAGAAGATGATATGTGTGCATACGTACATCCGTACATGTTGATCCTCGGTGATTTCGAGTTTCTTCACGTGGTGAGTCCAGACGAGAAAAACTCGGATTCAACTACATATGTATTTACGAGGCTCTGTAATAAATGTGTACGACTGCGCGGAAAAGCGGGACGAGACCCGCCTTGCGAAATGCCGTCTGGGATGATCTCAGTCGTACATGTATAAAATGTAATTAATTAATGTACGTGGCACACATGTAAGGGCGCGGCAATCTCGACAAGCCTTGGCGACAAGACCCGCGGGATTCCAAAACACCCGATAAGCGACCAAGATATTACACATACATACATATGTATGTACATGTATATGTATGTATGCATGTATGTACATGAAATGAACAGTGGCTGCACACCACTGCAAAGTACAGTGATACAGACGTAGACATCAATCTGAATCGTCTCACGACCCTGCGCTAGAAAACCTTAACAATGGAGTGCTCACCACACGCTTGCTGCATTCAGGGAGGCCCTTTTGTCTTCAGATGGGGTTTCTGCGTAGCCAGGCACAGCACCATCCGCAGGGCGACGTCAGCCTCGTCGGACAAAGGGTGTCATTTGCGGAGGACAAGATGCAACCCCATCCTCTCTACTGCTGCTGCTGCCGCTGCTGCTGCTGCTAATGAGAAGGAGGTTTCGTTTCGCGTTGAAAAGCTGTGTCTACGATGTGAGCGCGGTGCTGCTGCTGGACCTGGGGATTCTTTTTTCGAGGGATGGGGAGGGGGGCACCAGCAAATTGCAGCCGTGGCACAGCATGCGACGTTGCAGGGGCAGATTTGGGGGGTTCGAATGGCTTGGTGAACAACAGGTCCGTGTATGCCAGTTATTAGACTGATGATGAATTTTTTCGCCGTCGAAGATCGGAGCGCCTGCTTCCGGGTCGCCGACTGCTTCCTCTTGACGAAGATCAAGTTTCACCCTTTTTTTTATCTATTTCGCGGGCGCAGAGTGTATTCGTCTGGATAGATGCGTATTCGCAGCAAGAACGAGACTTGTGCAGTGTGACAGAAAGGTCAGCATGACTTTTTGTAACGTCAAATCGTCAAATCGTGTAAGCTACATGGTCGTGTGTCATCATGAGTAGACAAGGTTCCGATAACAATCTGGAGAAACAAAAGAAAAAGCAGACGAGGTTGTACTCGGCCGCCGAACTGACACACACTGTCCATGAAGCATTCATCCCTTTCCCAGCACAGCACATTCACAAATCAACCTTGACGGCAATCATGTTCTTGGCCACGACGCCCGTCACAAATAGCCACGCCTTCCGCTTACCCTTCTCCTTGGCAGGGTCAATCGCGACCAGTACGGCTGATGTGGAAACATTAATCCTCGTCCCGTCGTCTTCAAATATCACCCGCTTCTGCCAGCGGTCCGCCTTGCCCTGTGTTGCGTTGCTGCTGGCTGCCGGCGTCGCCATCCAGATCATTGTACCTGTGCTCGCTCCTGGGCTGGTGATCATGCCGGCCACTTCGATGCCCCTTGAAAACCCCGCAATGACAACTCCGCTGGCGTCACGGCCAGACTGCTGCGCAAACGGGTCGCGAAACCAGCCTGGGTTGTCGAGAGCCGTGTCAAACTCGATAGACTCCTTGACCCTGACGAAGAGGGGCCCCTTGCCGTCCTTGGGTGCAGCTATTTCACCCAAGTGCAACCTGCCGCTGGCGCTGCTGCTGATGAAAATGTCCGTCTCGGCCGGGCCGTGACCGAGTCCATTGTTGTTGTGCAGCGCCTCGACGGCAACGGAGGCTTTGACGTCGTGGTCACCGTCGCGAAAGGCTCCGTCGGTCGTTTCGGTAAACTCCACGTAGACGGTGTCGGTCCACTTGGCGCCGATATAACAAAGTTCGACTTGTCGAAGAAATCCCTCGCGGTGGTAGAAGTCATTTGTGACAAAAAACGATGTTGGCGAGACGGCTACAATGTCGTTGGGTGTTCTGATGAGTGGGTGCCACACCGAACGGATGTGTGAGACCGAGTCGGTCCCAATCTCGTGATGGAACACCTCTACAATGGAGCGCGACTTGCTCTCCTTGGTGGTCTGGTCCTCGCTGTATGCCGGGCTCGGCACGTGGTTCACGGCGAAGATGTAGACGGCCGTGCCTTGGGGCTTGTCAGGGTCGTCAATGACGTCGATGCCGTGCGTGACAAACGGGCCATTAAAGTTGGTGAACTTGAGTCTCTTTGCTTGCATGGTCTGTGTTTAAGGCCATCAAATGCTCAGCAACACACCGAGTTGGAACAGGGCAGAACAGCGTTGCTGATTCTGGGTTTGGGGGTCCATGGGGAGCTTACTTGAGGATCAATCACCTCCAGGGTACCCTGTGCTTTCAAGGCCGCCGTAGGGTCGGCGAACTGGGCGATGGGGGGGAACCACATATATCGCGTGTCCGAGTTGCCTTCGCAGGCCGTGAACAGCAGATTGCTGGGTTCGTGATGGTGGACATCCTCGCAATGAACAGTGTCGGCAATCACGCGGAAGTCGGTGCGTTCATCAATGTCCGTCCTGGCCTTTTGTCGGAAGATGCCCAGGACAGTGATGACTCGCGGAAGCTCGGCTGTGTAGATGAAGGCCGCAAGGATCGCAAGCACCAGGATTGCCGTGGGCGACGTCAACAGCCGTCCAGCCATGGTCGGATAGGACACCGTCTGATTCTCCGTCCAAAGAAGAAACTAAAGTTGAATTTGGGTTAGTTCAACGCCGCAGGCCAGAGTGCGGGGTCGGCTCGGTCGGGCGTTCTAGCGTTTGTTCTTTTTCTTCTTGTGAAGAAACAGAAGCCGCACCCGGGTCAAGGAGGAACATTCTGGTTCGTTGGAGGGTCCGGCGACGCATTCCATCACGCCATGAGTGGCGCACAAGGCTTATCTGTCAGCAGGCGATGGCGCTCCCTGGGCGACGTCATCACTGCCAGCTAAGCACACGGCATGTGCGGGGTTCCTTTTACGGTGGGTGATTGGCCGAGGGGAAACCACGGGCGACAGAGAGCTGGTCTTCAGCATCAAGGCGAGATTTGAGGGTAAATAGTCACCAAGTTGCGTGTGCACGCGAGCTATAGCAGAAGGGAAGCGCACGCTCAAGCTGTCATGGATGCCTAAAATATGAGGCTGAACAAAGTGTGGCCTGTGCCCGCGACCAAAGCATGCTCCGTCAAAATTGCGAGTGACGACTATAAATAGTAGGTACAGGTGTACACATACATACTATGTTTGGATATATGGATATAGAGATAGGTAGGGAAGAAGGTAGAAAGCTATGGACCTATGGACCTATGCGGCATCAGGTATGAGGGTAATTAACTACCTAGGGAAGACACCTAGGCAGATGTCGGACCAAAAACAATGCAATGACAATTTCGCAATCTCAAAAAGCCAACATGTCAAGAATATCTAGCGCGCCGTTTGGGATGGAGACAGTGAGGGTATGAGGCAGGTCGACCAATGGCAACGTCCTCTCTTTGACGAGTAGAGGAAACTTCCTGGGCTTGTCGGAAAGGCCTGGCCGACGAGTCTGTGCCGCCGATTCGCGCTCGTCCCGATAGGACAGACTATCCACCATGGCCAGGCCACCCCCTTCTGACTCCATGTCGGTATGGCTGTGGTTGTTTTCGCGAATCGATATCAATGGTCCCAGCGCACTGATCTCGAGCGGACACTGTGCGCTCGTCGGCGTGTGCATGGAGCATCCCGAACTGTCGCTGTCGGCGCCCGACTGCTGTCGATCGTCCTCCGACGGCACTGGTGAGAGTGTCGGCGCCGATATCGTCTCCAGACTGATGGTGCTGATGGATTTTCGTCCCTTGCGGACTTGTGACCAGAGTCCCCGCCTCTTTCTCGTGCTATCATCTGACGTTATCGACTCGGGAGCGGATGGTGACTTGTACGTCTCCCGCCCTCTCGGCATTCGCTTGCGATCGAAGCTGGCGCCCGCCTCCTTCTTCTGGATGCTGTCGAGACTGTCGTTGACTGCCAAGGTCCATGTGAAGGCCGGCCGTTCGATGAACTCCTCGAGCTCATCCCAGTAGCCGGGAAGTCGCGGAGAACGATCCTGATTATCCGCCTCGCTTGTCTCGAATCGCGCCTTCCGCCGGCTCGAGGATGGTGATGTTGGTGTTGATTCATGCGAGAAAGACGACCGCGGAGCTGGTAGGCCCTCGAAACCGACCGATGGGATCGAGGGCGGCGAGTCGGGGTAATACTTGGAGCTCCTCAGAGGGCTCTTGGGTGGGATGAGGAGGATAGGCGGCTTGGCTTTGCTGGTCTGCGAGTACGGCACCGCGGCGAATCCCGGGTCTGGCAGAGAGGTTCTTCTTGGCCTAGATGTCTGTCTTGAGGCCGAGAACATTGTGACTGTCGTGGCTGTGTGTGATTTCACGGCTCACGACTGGCAGAGTCAGTCCATCCGAGCTGCACAGGACGGGCAGTGGCGCTGCCGTCGACAGGATCCCAGTCATCTTATATCTGTCTTCTGTGACGAGATTCCCGGTGAGCTTCTCTAAAAAAAGAAAGGCTTCTTTGCCTTGCACCCAGACCATTCCGGATCCGAGAGGCCAGACCGTGAACGGCTCATCAGCAAGGCAGCTGCAGCGGAGCAGAGTCAGAGTGCACTAAATGTTTTGGTGCTTTTTTCCAAAATTTCCGACAAAGCGTTGCCGCTTTCGGGGGTTTTATCCCATAGCACTTCGTCGATTGATCCCAAGAGAATTCAATGCTTGGTGGTACACATGTTTGACGCTTCTCCGCGCGCAGAATGGTACGCCTGTGCCTGAGTTGCCGTTTGCGGACGCTTTCCCGTATCCGGCAGAAGCGCCATTCCCGCTTGACATGCTTCATGACGTTTCTTGCTGCGCTACTTTGGGCGACTCAATCCAGGTCGGGTCCTCGCTCTGATTGAATAATCTTGCAATAATTCCGAGTCCTCTGGACTCGATGATTGATCAGTGACTGACGTTCGAATCGAAGTACTTCATTGGTGGTGACGTTGTACCCGGCGGGAAAACTTACCCGCTACCCTGGACCAGGAGTGACCCTAGTGCATTCCATGCGCACGATAGCTGTCGGTGATGATTCAGCGACATACATCCGAAGCAGCGAAAGACGAGCGCGGAAAATTGGTACACATTATACAACAAGAAGACATTTGAAGAAGAAGACGGCAAAATTCTCCTTCGAGTCCTGTCCGGATTCCTTCCCATCTATTTGAAGGCGTCTCGGGAACGACAGGCACAAGGCACCTCGCGCGACGGGCAAAGCGGCGTGGCGCTTGCCAGTTTGAACGGGTGGCTCAAGCACCAACTACCAATCAAGCGACTGCCACATGAATCCGGGGGCGGTTTTCTAGGGCCAAACGGAACGCCCCCTTGGCGGCTCGCTGCAGCGGAATGGCGTCGCGTCACGGGACGGGGGGAGCGGAGGGGTAATTCTCCAAAGCAGTTTCGTGCATCGACGAACCTAAGGCCGGCTTCATTGCCGGTATTGACCAAGTCGGCATCGTGTCGCTGGCCTTGTCGCTGGCCGTGTCGCTAACCGTGTCGCTTGCGGTTTGGTGCAGTGCTGCATGTGCTGGGCAACATTATAGAAGAAAACCAGGTCTGGTAAAGCGGCTCCACCACAGTGGCCAAGGGCCATTGGTCAGCCCAGCTTAGGTCGAGAAGGTACCTGGGCGAGAAGACAATGGGGCATGTGAATGCCTCAGGCGAAAGAAAAGGGGCGGTATCCGTGCCGCGGTTCGCGGCTCTCGTTCCGCGTGCACGTGATGAGCCAACTCTGGTTCCTCCGGGAGGGCAGACTGACTCTACTAACCCCGATCTGCCCAAGGGCGCGTGCGATGAGAATGTTGTGCATTTTACGAGCATGGATTTGACTACGACCATAGCTTGATAAGATCGAACTCACAATGGTGCATTTTCAATATTCCCGCACATGATGCAGCATGGTACTTGATGGCGGAATTGGCTGTCAGCCCTACCAAGCCTCGACCAACGCCAAAATCTGGCCGCTAGCTCGTGCTGACAAACCTTCGCCCTGTGCGCTTCGATAAAATCACATGGGCTTCAAGCCCACGTCGGCGGTTCAAAACTGTTCAACCGCTGCGTCAAAGCACGCCGTGCCTAGAAATCGCTCTCCTTGCTCTCTGTTGACGGCCACAATGGCTTCAGACGGCTGGATGCAAGAGTCAATCGCAGGACACGAGGAGAGTGGTGGCTTGCTGCCCGACTCCGACTTTTTGGCACGTATCAGCGACGCGGACATCATGTCAATTCTCTCGGCTCGTGAATTTCCCTTCCCACCAGCGGCTCTTGGCGACAGCTTGGAAGGCATGGAAACGCAGCCGCTCCATCAGCTATCTTTTGGCTTCACCGTCGCCGATGGTGTAGGTGGCGTGCACCGATTCAGCGGCTCCGACGATTTGCCCGCTGCCACCAACCAGCAGACTTCATTGGCCAACCCACAAACGCAGACGAGGAACACAAAGAAGCGCCCGAGTAACGAACAGGATACCAAGGAGGTAAGTCTACCTGCAGAAGCTGCGAGCCATAACCTACGTGTCCTCACACCGGACAAAGCGCCGAAAGAAGCAGATACGTGACGCTCAGAGGGCATATCGGCTGCGAAAAGAGTCGAGAATATCGTTCCTCACAAAGCGCGTCGCACAACTCGAAAAGGCGGTCGAAGGCATGAGCACAACTGTGGTGAATTTCAGCGATTCGCTGCTGCAATCGGGTGTCCTGGCATCGCATGCACAACTCACACGGCGCACGCGAGAGACGCTCCAGAAGTGCTTGCAGGCGGCGCAAACGTCGAGCAGTGATGAGCCTTGGGACCAAGGAAGCTCACCAATGTCGACCTCGTCCGGCGATACTTTTTCTGAGACACCGCAGCCAGAATCGAACCTCCCTCATCAAAACATGGAATCATTCTTTCCGCAGCGCTTCCCGCCCCCGACATCCACAGCTGCTTCGGAAATCCAGTATTCGACATTCATGGACCAACTGCACCTTACGGTACTATACCGAGCTTTCACGATCTTGTCAAACCCATCAATCTCGTCCAACGACGTCCGAAGAGCATTTCGCTTTATGTATCCATCGATGGGTCGTGGACGTATTGCTGCTTACTTCGCCGCAGCCCTGCATGCAAAGTTGAGCCAACAAGATTTTTCAAGCCAGTGGCTACATATTCCATTCTTCCAACTCGGCGGCGCAGGCACGCACTACGCATGGCCACCCGAACAAGGCCCCTACACACGCCGATCACGGCAGTGGACGTCTGTCTCGGTACCGATATCCGACTTCTCCAAGGATATTCAGGAACGACTTGTTGGGGACTGGTTTGATTTGCAAGATCTGGAGTGTTTCTTGATGGAAAGAAACGTCAAGCTGGTGTCCGGATCTGAAAGCTTTGAGACCAGCGTACCACTTCAACATTCGAAATCGGTGAATGCCCGCAAGCTCACTGCCAGTACGTGCTCAGGTTGAATTGATGGTATTGAAGATTGTGGAAACTAATATCGTCAGACTTGCTTCTAAATGCCTTCTGTCTGGGAAGGTCGCCAGGTTTTCGTCGTTCTGATGTCGAAATGGCCATAAGCAAAGCAGTCCTAGTCTAGCTCTTGCGATCCCGCCAACGAGACTGATTGGCAATCTGCCGATGACAATGCACCGCGGCATACTGTAGAGGTGATCAGGCGCAACGCGCGCGACAGGACCGAGATGACGTGTTTGCAAAGTTACAGGATGGGAAACGGTCTGATGATGTCGTGCTTGGCCCTGGACATGCCAATGCCCTCCTTAACAGACGTCGCCAGACCTCAGATTGACTACTGGGTGGTTCATCTCGTGCTTGGAAATGTCCCCCGGCTTTGCCTGGAGATCATCTCGCTTGCCAAACCCTGCGAAGTGTAATCTCTAGACGGCTGGCATAACACGATCATCTCGTGTCTTCTCATGATTGGTGAGGTGGGGACGAATGCAAGGTCGCAGACGGGCCTCCGGGTCGTCATGGCGAATTGTACGATGACACAGCGTTCCGAGATATTTTTTTGCGATGGCACTGCATGCCGTACCTTGGACCCCTTGATCAGCTCCGCAAGTTCAAGGCGTGGCCGCCTTGACAATTACCAAACCGTTCAGCTGGTAATTGGCCGAAATGGCCCTGCCGCCGTTGCCTCCTTGGTGATGATGCGGAGACTAACACCCGCGAGTTTTTTCATCGCATAGTATACTTCTGCGTGGACTGTTGACCGAAGCTTGCCTGCCAACATGGAACGAAATTGCCGCAGCAGGGGAAGAGAGAAGTTGAGTGTCAGCAGAATCCAATAGTGCCTGCAGTCTCAGTCTGAGACACGGCGTTTTCTGAAATGATAGCAAACGTAAATAAGACAAACAGCCTTTTTTTGCACCAGAAACAGCGTGGCTCACGGGCATTACTGCTTCACTGCTGCAAATCCTTCATCGTGTTGCAAATCCTGACTGTCGCCGAGGCTTGCCTGACGTTCGCATTTTGGGGGCCAAGTTCGGCCAATGCGGCCGCCTGGATCATCGCTCCCATGCCCGTCACTCGACGGCTGAGGTGGCAGCGACACAATCACACTGCGTGTCTCAGCAGATGATGGAAGGATTGATGTCGGGTGTAAGCCCTCACCGGAGTTCAAGACCTAGATAGGGCATGGCTGTGCACATCACTGACCTGCCTTCGTCCACGAGGGCGGCCGATTGGAGAGCCTTGTGCGTTGATCGACAAAATGCACCTCGGACAATCCTTTATCTGCAGAGCATCAGTTCCACAGGACGGAACCGCTTTCCCTTTTCAAGAATTCGTCCCATGCATTTCTTGACCTCCGTGGTAGCCGCAGAACGGCGGAGCCCACCGTATTGTCAGGGAGTGAGTGAGTGGTTCGCAATTAATCGTGAGCTGTGCGAAGGCGCGGCGGGCGCTCAGCGAGGCTACCTCTACCCAATGGCGATCTTCTGCCACAAGATTGTCAGAATCAGGACAGCGTGGGGTATTCGGCAACAGGTCTGGTGCCAACCCTTGTACGCAGAGCCATTTCCACGGTTCGGCCCGGCTGAATTGGCTGCAATTGGCTGCGCAAATCAGAACCCTTGGCCGAGATTTTGCCCTGATGCTGGACGGCTTCCATGTCCTCCGCCAGGCTTAATGCTCATGCTTTATAAGACCCATCCCCATCCAGCCCAATCTCTATTTCTCCCCCATTCTCCCTGGTTTTTTTTTCACCTCTCCCTTATTCGAGGGACTTTTTGTGGTGAGTCATGTATTTTTTCTTTCCCCCTCATCGACTGGGAATCTCCCGCATACTGTGCGATTTTGCATTCGCACTGAGCATCATGTGGATCAATGGTGATTGTTGCCTTTTGTTATTATGAAGTGTGATTGCTCTCCCGGGGATCCGTCCGTGTCGGGCCTATCTGGTGTCGACATTGCTCTCCCTCCTGTCTGAGCACTGACCGAATCAAAATAAAACAGAGCAATTCGTCGAGTAGCTGGAGCTGCCATACTCGCCGCACACATGCCCACATTGCCGTCTTTCCCCGCCCTCAAGGTGAAAGACCACAACAGCCTCGGAATGTGAGATCAAAATACCCCTCCCAGGAAAAAAAGAAAAAAAGAAACATTCGGCTTCTATCCGAGCGACTCAAGATGGTACGAAGATGCAAGCAAGCACTCCACCAATGACTACAACAAGGACTAACTCTCTGTGTGTAGCGACGCGATGAAAACCTTCCCGAGGTTGTCGGCCCCATCGAAGGCCATGATAGCCCAGAAACATTATACGAGCAACCGCTCGACTACGCCGGACGTGACAAACTGAGCCCGACAACACTCGTCCAAGAGTCCCCGCTGGATGCTCACGACAAGGAGGTCATTGAGCCATCGGCTTCACGAGACCACAGGTCGCGAGCCATTTGCGGGCTGCCAATGACAAGGTTCCTGGTGCTACTCATCGTGGCTGTGCTGCTCATCACCGGAGCTGTGGTAGGGGGCGTCTTAGGAAGCGCGAGGGCGAGATCCGACTCATCATCGGACAACTCGCCCACGTCGTCGTCGTCGGGGGCTTCTGCTCAGCCGTCGACGGGTTCCATGACCATGACATTGACCAGTTCCGTGGCAAGTCCAACAAATAACAGCAGTGAGCACTCCACTCTCCATGAACAAGCCTGCCACTCTCTCTCTTGTGTCCCCCATCTGCATCTCTTCCCTTTCCTCACTTGACGCGCACACACTTGTCTGGTTGGCAAAGTACATTTTCAAGCTCTCTCGCGCAAAGAGGATCTGACAATTCGCAGCCAGGGGATGCACAGGTGGCACATTTGCCCAGGGAGAGAGCCCTAACTACGGCGGCCTATGTGATTTTACGTGCCGCTACGGCTACTGTCCTCCTGGACCATGCGTATGCACGTCGTACGGCGAAATCGTGAGCCCGCCGCCCGTGACGACAACGGACGGATGCCCCCTTCCCGGAGAAGGCGAGGGATACAAGGGCTTGTGCAGCTATTCGTGCAATCACGGCTACTGCCCTCCGGCTGCGTGCAGACCGTGCCAGAAAGCTACATGAAGACATCTGTTGCTGTTCATGGGCGACGCCATCTTGGCGTTGCTAACAAGGTAGCTGTTGATGAGGTGACCGAGACCGCGCCGCACAAACGAGATCTTTGTGTCGCGGAGGCATCGGATGATGTTTTGTGCAAGGGAAAACTAGAGATTTGTAGCTTCAAGGTTTCTTTGATCTGCTCGATGTCAAGTCCCAGTTTTGTCGTGCAGATTCGTGAGATCCTCGTCTTCTGCATGCCATTTCCCTCACGCAGTACAAGCTGCACGACACCAAAAGGGGCAGATGGAGATACTCTTTGCCCAAAAAAAAAATAGAGAACGAGAAAAATCAAGACTCAACGAACAAATAAAGAAGGAAATGGCGCACCATTGATTCGTCGCTTCCAGCCAGCCACCAGCTTCGTGCTGCGTCGACGGGCCCGCCGCAGCATTTTCCTGGTTAAAGTAGCGGGATCCGACGTCATCATGTCGCAAACCCGCCTGAATCCCTCCATAAATCCATAAGTAGACTCATGAAGAGTCATTCCCGCCGTCTGCTCCTGAGAAGACATTGTCGGAGTAGATTCCGCGCCGACGCAGCTCAGGTCCAAGAAGCTCGAAGATGTCCTCAAAGGTGCCGGGCGTAGTAACATTGGCAAGGTTGAAGCCGTCGAGGTCAGCCTCGGCAATTCAACGCTCCAGCTCGTCCGCGAAATCTGCCGCGGTGCCGACCGAGACGGGACCGAGCCCGCCAATGGCCGCCTTTTCGGCAACGATGCGCGGCGTCCACGTCGGTACCTCGGCGCTCGTGGAGGTGAAGACGTCAAATAGACTGAGCACCTTAGTCTGCTCGTCCGAGTCGGCGGCGCTGAGCTCGTGGTCGAGCGGGAACCTTGACAGGTCGATGCCGGTCCAGCCGCTGACTAGGACCAGGCCGCCAATCACCCACGCGTGCCTCCTGGCCTTGGCGAGCTTGCCTACGCTTCCTCCCGACTTCGTCCGAGCACGGACATCAGTGCCGCAAAGGACTTGAGGTAGCGCGGGTCCCGGCCTAGCTGCCTCGCTTGTTCGCGGATGCTGGCATTCTTTGGCGCGAGAAACGACGGCGAGTGCCCTCGGCATGGGGTGCCGCAAATGCGGACCCGGCCGGTGAGGTGCCTAAATGGAAGAGGAAGGGCGTTCTCTGCGGTGACTTGTCGACGATGTGCCGCGTGTCAATGTCGTACAACCTTCCGTGGTGGTGAATGGTTCGGATCTTGGGAGGATCCGCGTTCGCGTCGTTTTGCACGTCGCGGCACAGGGCGTCGTCGGACCATGAACCTTCCCAGAGCCTTGGAGACGAAGTATGTGAGCTGGAGACTTTGTGTTTCCATCTTTCATCCTTCAGAAGAACGACGTTTGGGGCCCTGACTTGTACAGAACGCGGAGATATTCGTCCGCCTGGGCATATCTCTCGCCATGCGAAACGGGACTGTCCAGCCCAATGACCTTGAAGGCAGAGCTTTCTTCCAAGACGTGACAATGTTCCCGCCGATCTGGCCGCAAGTGAAGTGGTCGAGCATGGAGAAACGCTTGGCAAGCAGGAACGGGGGCTCAAACGAGGTCGACGCCGTGATGGCAAATGACAGGTTCTTGGTCTCGGCTGGCATGGCGCTGATGGGCTTGGGGAAAGGAAAAAGGGCTTGTTAGTCTAGAAACACGGCAGGGCGGACGGGCTTCGTCTGGGCAAACCAAGACACAGTCTTACAATTGTCGGATCTGTCATGGGCCACTGCGCCGCTCGGCGGACCCAATTGTTCAGACTTCCCTCGTACGTATCGTAGCCGCCGTACGAGTCTGCCGGGAAGATTGGCTAGCTCGATCCAGTACGCTCAGCCTCGCTTCGTCGCCGACAAGTCTTTGTGATTTCTTGGGGTTCAGTGATTAGGGTTCTGCTGTCTGATGGCACGGCGTCTGGCACATGTTCCATTGCCCCGGGAAAGATGTCCGACTGTGGACATGTAGAATGCGCTGAGCAGGATGTGTTTCTTGGCGCCACTGGCTTGCCCATTGAGGTAAGAACCGCCCGAGGTCTTGCCGGTGGCTATTCTCGGCTCTAAGATTGCGAGGTGCTGCTCGATGGATAGAACAGTCGCCAAGGTTGGACAATGTTCAACACCGAAATGCAATTCAAGTGGTTTTGGAAGCCAGCCACGACGACGACTTGAATCAGCGTAAGTTCTGGTGGACGAGAAGAGTAGCAACACCGGTCATCGATGCTCCTCATCCCCGCTTCGTCACCTGCATAGATCATGGTGGGCTCGCGTCATCCTGCACCGCAGTGTCACAGTGCGCGGTGCCACTATAAGCGAGAGGATTCCATTGACTGCAGACAAGCTGCAGCAGGAGTTTTACTTGAGTGCCACCGCACTGTCGTCTATCCGGGCCAGCATTGAGCTGCCAACCGATAAGCTGCCCCGGCATTAGGGATGAAAATATCGCCCATGGTTCGCCCCCGGCCGACTCGGCTTCAGCGCAGCCAAAAGGCAATGGTCACGCTTCTGGGATTCCCGCATCCGCGACAGATGGCTATGATTGAGCTCTATGGATATAAGGAAGCGGAAGGAAGTCAGTGAATGCGGGTACTTCTGTAGGACTCACTGTCGGCGGCATGACAACCACAGGCGCAGTCGTCGTCCAAGTTGATGTTTTGAGAGGCTCAAAACTCATCGCAATCTGACCAATGCAGTTCTGGTAGGCCTAGTTCAGCCTCCGGTGAAAGAAGTCTCCTCAAGGTGTGGCACAGGAAATGCAATCGATCAACTGCTACTGGAATAGGTAGAAAACGTATACATGGGATAAAGACCGTCATTTGTGGGCGAGCTTACCTCGTCATTGACCGCCAGACAACGTCAGCTGCGGCTTGAGGCTCGCCGACGTAATTTCACAGTAGCGCTAGCAGACAGTGTTGACTTTCCCTCGTGAGAAAAGGAAGAGGAAAGGCTTGCGAAGAGACCATTTGGACTGAGAAAAAAAGTCAATGATGCAGCTTTATTCGGGCATAGCCTCGAAAGAACCCTGTCTCGAACAACAGGCATCCAGGGTCAAAATTCCAGTCGGGCTCAGTAATTTGCTTCGTATTCGCCCTCAATCGCCAAGCCTTTTACGGCCCACAACCTGTGAGATTTTGGCCAGCAAATGACTCGGACCTCGAATGAGATCTCGTTACAGGGCCTGCTCGGGTATGATGAGCCAATGGGGTTTCAACAGGGAATGGCCAAGACTTCACCGATCAAACCCATAGACAATTCCCATTAATAATAAAGGGTCATGTACGTAATTATCAAACAAAACCATGCGAATCCCGTTGGGGTCCCGGACTTGGATCGAAAGCTTGATTCATGGGGCCCCGGCATTGCCGCCAAGATCTTACGCTCCCGATCTTCTGATTCCCGTTGCTTGCTCCCGATCGAGCCCTTGCATGTACTTGTGCATAATGGGACCCATTATTAGATGCGGTTCTCGTAGAGCCCTTTCTGCCTCACACAGGATCGTGAATGAACTTGAAGCCGTCAAAGCCACCATGAGGATGACGTAGCGATGCAAATGCAACTCTTAGGAGCCGGTACAGACAGCGAACTCTGCCAATGTTCCTGTCGCAGACGGGGCTAGTCAGTACTTGAGACGCCTTGCTGACCTGGCGCCCGTCTTCAGTCCGGCCACGAGTCATACAACCGCCGTTGACGTAGCTGGATTGACGTGTCGGACCGACTCAAATTATGGGAAACTCTGCGAATATGAGACGCGTGAGCTGCGCCAGACTGTGATAAGAGTGCATTTCGGGAGTATTATGTAGCTAAAACAGAGGATTGATTCATCCCGAAAAGGGGCGTCCCGTGGTAAGGACCCCTGAAATCCGTTGGGCTGGTAGTATCAAATTTTTCATCTTGTTTGGATCAACGCCGCCCCAGATCGGAAACACCCGCGTGCCCCAAGCTTGCTTTGGGGTGGCCATGATGGACTCAACACTTGCGGTCTGAAGGTGTGCCAAGAGCTCATCATACGACACGACATCAACGAAGTTTTGAAACGGATAAGAGACAATTTGTTTGTGGCTCAAAGCGGTTTGGAAGCTCTTGGTTTCTTTATAAGGATAATGACTCATGTCTTTCTATGCCAATCACGCATGACTCTCACGTCAATTGCTTATGAATGAGACAGAATGCGTACTGAGTTCCATAAGCATTCAACAAGTATAAAGGGCTCCCGAGACGGAAGGTCTCAAACGATGATATACAGGAGATCTTTCCAAAAACGTTGAGTTTGAGTAACAACGCTCAGAGGTAGAGTCGAAGTCAAAATCGATTCCCTGCTGGAAATCATGAATCTCAAAGCAGTAACTCAGTTTACCTTGATGCTACTAGGTCATCAGCTGGCATCAGGTTCTCCAGTCATGGAGAAAAGGTTGTCCAAACCGAATCTACCCGCCGGATCCCCCATTAAGGGTTGCACGTGGTGGTTTGACCTGAAAAAAGATGTTCCATGTCTCACCATTCTCAATGAACAACAGATCAGCGAGTTTGACTTTCTGCAAATGGTCAGGGAAGAGCTCCCCCTTTTCTGAACTTTTCTTGGTCATTGCCACGCTCCCTTATCAACTTCTACTCACTGCTTGACTTTTTTCTGTAGAACCCAAACGTCGTTTCATGCGAAAAAAGGGTCAAGGGTGGACAATCCTATTGCGTACGAGCATGGTGAAGCTGGGCGTGCCGAGTCTTCTAAAAGGTGAGAATTTCCTTGCCCTCGTTTTCTGGTTTTGTCATTACTAATGAAATGACACGGGCTCTTGACCGACTCAGATCGTCATCGAATATCCTGTGACGCGCATATTTTGCAGAGAGCATGCTTGGTCTTTTCATGCTCACCAGAGTGCTTGACAAAAAAGGGGGGATTCCGTGCCAAACAAGACGTGCTGGTGAAGGTACAGGTGATGACATCAAGAGCCATCCGCTCACATTGTATGGCTGGGAGATGAAAAAAAAAACAAGCAAACAGAATGGTACTGAGACGAATGGCGAGATTTTCGCATAAATGTACCGACTTTGCCCAAAATGCCCCGCGTTTCACCCGATCCATGTAGTATTGACTTTTGCCCATGATTATACTTGGAAGAAGTTATGAAGAGAGCTCACACATGCGTAGTCATCCAAACAGCACCGTTTATCATCCTGATCTTTGAAGCGCGCTAGAATTACCCCTATATACCAATGGCCAGCATAAAAGACTGAAAGACACGATTAGAAGAGTACAAGATACAAGGCTTCAATGACCACGGCGCAGAACAGTGAACAACACAAAGGGTTATTATTCAAAATAATGAATGAATAGCTCCCTGAAACTTAAAACTATAAAGATTATAAAAGGAAACCCTGGGAATAGAGGCTTTATATTTGTGGATAGTATCTTTCATATAACCTGTACTCTAATTTTTCGCTTAAATTAGTTTATGATATGTGTGTAAAAGTAAGGTTTATATATAATTATTCTCCTGTCTTCCCCTGCTACGTATACATCTAGGCAAACGCTGGCATCACTCTTTAATCACTGCCAAAGGCCGTCACTCCTGTCATGCTGCTCAATTAGAGTCGTCGGTGGCGGAACCGTCGCATAAGTAACAAAGAAATAAAAAAACGACAAACCATCCCGGCCTATGATGAAATCTCTCAAACCTCTTTTTGTTCGCAAAAAGGCATTTTTCCACATTCGATTAGTGATTAAAACACCAGCAAGCCCTTGGCCACGTAATGGCACACGAGAATTGAAGTTGATGTCCATAAAACGCAATCCTAGCTTGGTATATTCAGGCCCTAGTCGCTGGCGTAATCTAAATGAGCCTTTGCACAAGCGCTCAAAGTCAATGGTCCTAAGCGTTCCGGGTAGCTAGCCTCGGGGAAGGATGGCTGGGCATCAGACCCCTGCAAAATTCTTAGACCCTAGGCACGGCACAATTGACAAGATGAAGAGGTAATTCGAGGCTTACTCGACTCCCAAGCCGACTTTTAAAGGCAGACACAGTGCCAAGATTCGCTGCTTTGATGCGTGGAATGCTCAGTCACGAGAGGCGAATCTCATGGGCAAGACGCCGCCAGAAAGTCCCGCTGCGCTGGCTCCGCTCCCAGTGGGAGCCAACACACATTTGTCGCCCATGAGATTTATCTTCTGATCTGGCTTGGGGATGTGAAGGGCTACCTCGTGAGGCCAGGCTTGGTTGGCTACTCAGGATAAACTCAAGACGCTCGACCGAGTGACTGCGTGCGTCCGAATCCAGGGATATTTCTTAGTAGGTGCTGAATTTAAATGCTTGCCTTGTACCGCATGCGATACTTGGTCGAGTGGCCATTGAGGTCTTCTGAAGCTCTGGATGATTAGAAAGAAAGGCGTCTATAACTCGTTATGGGCTTCAAATCCATGCCACATCTGGAGGGAGATGTGTGTTTCTGGAAATGGTGAGGTCAAGACTCATAAGAGGCTTTGAGTGCGACTTTAGATGCAAAAGATACGGGAAGAAGCAGAGAATTGAATCCAAGACGTTGAGCCACGGGAACAAGAGGATCCTGTTTCAAATGAAGAGGAAAAGTATACGTAATGGCAAGGAGCTAAGGGGATTCATTTCTGGTTCAATATTTGCTGCCATGTTAAGTGCCTTATTGACGGATTCGACTATTTGAATAAAGTTCACTAAGCTCAAAAAACGCTCAAGGAACCTCGCGTCGACTTCAGAACTCTATGCCAGTGTTCTGTTTTGTTTCAAACATCATGTTGCTTTCTTGCCCTATGCCTATCCCAGTACGCTCAAGGCATCCATAGGTGAGCGATGATGAAAAACGCAAGACTCCCAAGTTGAATCAATTCAGAGCTTAAAGCCACCTGGCATAAGCTTTTGAAACACCCTCTCAGGATCGAATCTTTTTGCCGTTGCTCGCAAAAAAGCGGCGTTTTCAGGCCCATAGCCATCAATGGGATTCTGCGACCTGTCTGCGTGATTCATGTCCACGTAGCGGTGATGTAAGCCTTTCTTCTCGGCCAGGTGGATGATCTGGGCCAGGAGTAGGTCTGAAGCGGCTTGCATCTTCGAGTTGTCCCGCGGCGAGACCCACGTGGCAGAAAGCTGACACAGTATGAGGCCGTTGGCTGGAACATGATCGAGACCAAGCACATTGCCGCCTCTGGCCTTGGTCTGCGCAGCGATGGCGGGAACGAGGGGCTCCAGCGTTAGAGACCAAGTGACGTTGTGAACCCCTGCGACGGTGTCGGTGCTGGCGTTGAATATGTTCCACAGCTCCTCGAGCATGTCTAAATTATTGTGGAAAGTCGTTGTCCACATCAATTGGCTGTCGCTGTCATCAGCCCAAGGTTCAAGAATGGCATGTCCCAACTTTCTCTTCTGTTTTTCTTTGCAAATCTCATCTATGCTCCAAAAATAAAAGAAGAAAGAGGGATCAAACAGCGAGAGTCTTACCGGTAGCCTGCAGGCGCCTTTTCACCATTCTCGACTGAAAACCCGGCGAGGTTCTGAATCTTGGTTGTATTGCTGAGTTGGCCAGGCACAGATGTTATCTGGTGAAATGCTGAGGGGTTCACCACGGACTTTGCGTACGCTACACGATTCGCAAGGATCAATTTGGTCGAGGGCGTGTATGCATAATTGAGGAAGTAGCCGGCGTCTGGGTCGTAGTCTGGGTCGGCACAAAAGTCGAACAAGGCCTTGATGTGAGCATTAAGCGACGACGTCGGGTAGTACGAGTCGCCGGCCCAGATGCGGCCCAAGGCAAAGGTGCGAATTGTGAATCGGGTGACGATTCCAAAGTTGCTGGAGCCTCCTTTGAGTGCCATCCACAAGTCGCGGTTGTCAGTCGACGACGCGGTCGTGATGGAACCGTTGGCAAGGACGACCTGGGAGGCGACGATGTTTTCGGCAAGGAAGCCCGCTTTGGACGCGAAGTAGCTGAATCCACCTAGTAGAACGCATCAACATGGCTCACATGAGGCCCCGAGTAGAGAAAGGAGCCGCTTTACCCCCAAGTGCTAAGCCGCCGACGCCGGCGGGCCCTTCTCTGCTGCCAGGGACTGAGAGGCCGAAATCATCGAGCTTTCCGTACACCGACGACCAATTGAGTCCAGGGCCCAGCGACACGAGGCTCTTGTCTTGGTTCAGGGCAACGTCGCGCATTGCTCCAAGATCGATGGTTACGCCGTCTTGGATATTGGCAATACCGGGCACCGAACCGGCGCCGCCTCCTCGGACAGCGAATAGACAGGACAGCGGGACAAGCACCTCAAGGGCACGCGCAACGTCTTGGGCCGAGGCCGCGAGGAACACGCAAGCTGGTGAGATGTCTGCTTCTTGCTTGGCCCAGTACGACTGCATGCGCGCCGCGTACGTGGGAGTGTGTCTGAATGCAATCTTGGAGTCGAATATGGCGGAAAGAGCTTTGCACTGGATTTGACATCATTTTGGAATCAATAATCAGATCCAGTCGACATGGCGAGAAAGCTCAGGCCTTTTTTTTCCGGTCTGCACTTACACACTTTCTTCCGGTGGCATTTGCAGGCGCGATCGGGGGATCAGCAGATGCACAGCCGGTCGCACAGTAGCCTGCTGATGCAGCTGTCAGCAACAAGGGGAAAAGGAACTTCATGGCTGAGCCGGAGACGGAGGCAGTTGAGTAAATGTTGAGAAAGGATATTTGCACAAGGCCGGCGCTGAAAACAAAACACTGCGTGACAACACCTACATATCAATCATTTCACTCACTTCAGGAATATGGATGCCTGGCCGGGCCAATTTCCGCCTTCCCCCTCCCCCCTTTCCCACTCCCCCAATGTACGTTGGGCGTTGGGCGTTGGACGTTGGACAATGGACATTGGATGCTGGATGCTGGATGCTGGATGTTGGATGCTGGATGTTGGATGCTGGATGTTGGATGCTGGACAGTGGACAGTTTTTGGAGCATGCAGAACCAGTCAATCACCCGGGCAAAAACACTTACATCGCTCTGGCAGGACTATGCAAGCCCTGCTAGACTGATTATTCCTGTTCTAGCGCCAGGCCCGGAACAGGGTCTGAGTCCTTTATTTTACGGGTATTGAGGGGCGGACGTATGCCCTGTCATCATCCCCGCCATCGAGGCCTAGTTGGTCGTCCTTTTCGTGACGCAGCAGTGACGCAGCAGCAGCAGTCGTGCAGGATTGGCCATTCTGACAATATCTCCCCCTCACCCCCCTCACCCCCGGC
>JMQE01001241.1:0-28642 GCA_000731825.1 Hypocrella siamensis
CCCCCCCACCCCTTGGGGATCCGTTTGATGCCCAACCCCTCCCTCTTCGTAATCAAACGAATCATATTCTGGATACCAAGGTGTGTAGTATTGCGATTGATCTGTTGGTACTCCGTACAGAGCACACCCTTCACCAGCCAGACGAGTAGTCCACTCGGAACCTTGTGCGGTCTACATGAGCAATTTTGTCTTCCTAGAAGGCTCCTCTCCCCCTCCTGATCGCGTAAAGTGCGTAATATCTCCCTCATGAGTCAAAGATGTGCAAACATGTAATATGTTCGTGAGATCAAATCCCTTCCTGTGCAATCAATGCACGCGTGGTCAACGAATATCTACGGGCCCCCCTCATGAGGAGAACGGTCGGCAGCCGAGGATTCACCCCGATGAGCGGCATCTGTGGATTGTTTCTCAGAGGGGCTGGGGTCCTTTTCTTTACGAAGGCGCTGCCAGGTCATGCCCCAGAGAAAAACGCCGCTCAAGACAGATAATGCTGCCACCAAGTAAAAGACCTGGTCTATGCTCTCTGCATATGCTGCCAGAACGGCGACAAGACTTTTCTCATCCACGAATCTGCGAAATCCTGTCGCGCCCGAGCCGATTATGTCGTCAGGATTCACGCTGGGTGCGCTTCTCGGCAGCTCCCTCTTCATTGCCGTCACGAAGATCACGTTACAAATCGTGAGAAAAATCGTGGGAAACAAGGACTGGAGGAACACGACGAAAGCCATTCCTGAAGACAGCTCGTCGCCATTCGTAGCTCCTTGAACGGATATGATGGCCTATGTAAGGGGCGCTTCATAAGTTCAATGTCCCCATCATACATTGCCTCATGCGACGCGGCGCGTAAGGACGGGTTGACACTTACCAACTGTAAACCAGCGCCTGAACCAATACCCGCCATGATCTGAGAGCCTACCCATTTCCCCGTGGTGCTCTCAGAGTTGAGCGTTGACAGCAGACCACTGCCAATTGACAGAAAAACCGTGGCGAAGATGGCCAAGGGAATGACACGTCCCATCTTCTGCACTGTCCAATCCAAGTGTGAGCACTTCGCGGTAGCAGAGGGGCGGCCAAGGAGCACGGATACGCGGGGAAATGACTCACATATTCCGCCTGTGACAGCCGCCATGAAAAGCTGGGGAAGAAACGTAGGCATTATGTAGACGCCACTCAGAATCGCGGAAGAGTTCTTGATGGCCTGAAAATAAATTGGCATGTAGTACAACACTCCATAGATGGCCGACATCTGCAGAGCATTGAATAACGCAGCCGTCCACACGATTCTCCGTCTCATCATGGACAGCGGCAAGAGACTTGCGTCGCCCATCCGCAGGTTCCAGTAGAACCAGACGGAAAATGTGGCTGCCGCGCCGCAGAAAAGCCCGATGACTTGAGACGAGGCCCATGGATATCGAACGCCACCGAACTGAAGAGCCAGTAAGAGCTGAACAACAGCTGGGGCAAAGAGGCAGAAGCCAATGAGGTCAAGGTGGTGATGCAGTCTGGCTAAGATGATGAGGAAACGCTTCTTTGGCGTCTGTTCGGGGATTGGGAGGAAAATGATTCCCAAAACGACTACGCCCAAGGGCAAATTGATGTAAAATGCTGCATTTGCGCCATTCGCCGTCAGATTTGCTTGCCCTCCTTTGCAGAAACAGGATGTAAGATTGTATCTTGTTGATGGAGACCGGAAGACGAAGAGTTTCTTGGGCATAAGACCAGAGAACATATTACTCACACCACCGCCACGTCTTGTATGATGTAAAAGCTCCGCCGATCAGCGGGCCCACGACAAGTCCGAGTTGTTGAACTAAAGGACAAGGCATCAGACATGTTGTCAAGGGAAAGGGCTCTGGGTTCCATGCATCCGCTTACATCCCATGGTCAATCCAAACAAGCCTATCCTCGAGCGAGTCATTGTTAGTAACTTGTCGTTCGCGACGCGAGTGTGTCCATGCAGGGACAGCATCGACTCACTCGGGCGCTTCTCCAATGGCGCACAGCTCGAAACGATGGTGATTGCTCCATTGATGATACCAGCAGCACCAATGCCAGCAACCACACGTCCAATGATCAACATGAGTGAAGAGGCAGCAGCGCCGCAAAGAACGGACCCGATTTCGAATACGACGAAACAGGCGAGAAATGTCGGCTGTGCCTGGGTATCAGAAGATGCTTCAACACAAGAGGGTAGAAACATTGGGGCATCTCGCCTTGGTGCGAAAGTGAGTGAAAGCCTTGCCAATGAGGGGCTGTGGCGCTGATCTGCATCGAAATGAGTACTTCTGGATATGAATGAGAAGCTGGGTAGTTGGGAAGAGACTGTACGTACATGCCAAATTGATAGGCGCTGGCGTACCAACCAACATCGGTGAGCGACTGGAAATCGTCTGTGATCCGGGGGATGGCCTGAATGCACTGGTTAGCGTCCACGTCACAACATAGTGATCGGAGAAGCTTGGGGTAGGCAATCGAATTGAGATGGCCCGAGGGCGGCCCTACGGTGCTGATGACCATGGTATCGACAAGCATGAGAAAGCAGGCCACAGCCATGCAAGCAACAATGACAACAAGTTTGGCGCCGGTCACGTATTCCCGGCTCTCGGTGGATTCGACCGCTGCCGTGACCGGCTCTGCTCTCTGCGCTCCTGTCTCGTTCTCGACCGTCGAGAGTATGTGCTCGTCCTGATCGTTCGCCCCTACGCTGGACATGTCTGGCGTACTCGGCCGCATCGTGTCTCTGATGCGCTAGGTTTCAAGACGTCTCGTTAAGTCTGTAGCAGATTAAGTCACCGGCTTGGTTACTGGAATGATGAGAAATTGTACCGTGGTTAATTCATGGTCAAATCTGAGGAGAAAAGATGGCCATCACGTGCGGGCGTTGGGCAGTCGGCGATCAAGGCGCCTTGTGTTGGCTGGTTGGGTGTAATTCATCACGCCGGTTCGACGTTTTGGATTGGCGGGCGAGGTGCGTGTCGAGACGAGCGCGTCGTTGATGTTCTGGTACATAAGTGTGTACGGGTACAGAGACTTGTCAGTACTCCGCAATTGTGCTGAGGATGTCGATGATACTTGATTGTGAAGCAGGTGCAGGCGGCGGCGACAATTTCATCAGGATTGCACGAGATATCAAAACAGCTCGAAACAGGATCTCTGGACCTGCAGTGTCAGGGGCCGGTACAAGCGATCGCCACATGGAGGACAAGATATATCAGGCATAGTGCCAAGTATACTCCAATGCCGTCGATGTTACACTCTGTTTGACAAAGGTCTGTTATTTCTGGAGGATTTCCGTTTGGCAACGGAGTAGACAGGGGAATAGGAGAAAAGGCGAGGGGCGAGAGGCGAGGGCGAAGAGGGTTCGAGACGTTGGAGCGCGCAGGTATCATCGAGCCAAGACACGGCACATGTACAGCGGTGTATGTACAGAGACAAGAATGATTGGTATGCATGTACATGTATACTCCGTACACATGTACATGTACATCATGGGCGCAGTGGAGCAAGCTGGGGCATTGCTTACCTAACACCACCTACCTAGTAGGTACCTACAGTATACTTGTCAATATCGAAGCAGACCAGGCCAGACCAATGCACCGAGCTTGACGGCCAGGCCAATCACATAAGATACCTACCCCCTTTTGCTTCCAACACCAGACCTAACGCAATCCGAGTAACATCAATCTTCCATTGAGCCAACATCTAGTTTTGGCTCAGTCCGCCTGCCATCACCATGGAGTCCCTCGTCAAAATGTTATCTTGGCAGGCGGCGGCGGTACTACTCGCCTACAAGCTGCATGTTATTGATTCAGCCTTTTCCCAACAACTTTACCGCCACGAAAGTTGATGGAACAAGCATTGTTGGGCTTCTTTCGCCCATTGATACTTGCCAATGTATCTGAAGAATGAGTCGCTGAATACCGAGATCCAATGCAACCACAAATGTGATGCGGGGGATGTAAAATTTCTCTGCGTCCTAGTCATACAGGAGCATCTACCTACTATCAGTATGTACCTAGGTGGTACATGGATACCTTCACCAAGCGCTCCCGCTCCTACACCGATTGCACGTATAGTACCTAGGTACTAGGTAGGTACTAGGTAGGTAGGTAGGTACCTAGTAGGTAGATATGCACAACATGTATGCACATATCTACCCATCTAGATCATCACGACCCCAATCAATCAACCCGTTCATCAAGCTTCATCAAGTTACAGAGACCTATTGAGCACTTGCTCCTCGATCCTCTTTTCATCTCTTCGTGAGACCCGACAGTGCATGGCCGTCATTTTAAATTGCGTGCACCCCATCAACCTACCTAGTACCTAGTCCGTATCAAATGTTTTTGCTCACTCTGTCAGCCGGCGGTTTGGAACTGGGGGTTCGCGTGCGAGCAGGCACACCAATGGCCAAGATGCACTGCGAGAAGGCTGTCTTGCCGCCATGGATGCATATCGTTCCATTGAAAGGCCCTAGTACAGGCACAGTGCAACGAAGTTGCTCGCCCGTGAGTCAATGGACACCGGTGTTGTTCTACGGTGGTTGTGTGGCTTTCTTCTGTCGCACAGCAAGTAAGCGTTGCATGCAATGATGATTGCTGCTGCCTGCCGTGCTTGCCACCCATGATTTGTAGGTAGGGATACGATTCCTTTCCTACGGTAGAGGGCCTCTCTACCTACGACCTGTGGATGTACATATGTACCTAGCAGTGATTTCTGATCCATGCTTTCTTCACCGTTCTTATTTTTAGTCAATTCGAGCTCGATGCACGCCCCCTCTCGCAACCACTTTCTGTAACCACCTTCTGCAGCCACCTTCCATAGCTCTATGGGAGGACAAAACGGCCAGGGGAGTTGCAGAGAAAAGTAGTACAAGGGGACTGCACTATGACAATTGACAAACGGGACAAATGTTCGGCGTAGATAAAGACCCCCGAGGCCCCCGTGGCTCACTCCGTAAAACTGCGGCTCAAGCTGGCACTGAAATATCCATAGAGTTACTTCACAAACTTCTTCTCCGAGTTTTGACTCACCCCTTCGGTCTAGTCTTCACCTTTGCCAGTCAAATTACAAACATGCGATTCTCGCAGTCAATCTCCGGCATGTCAGTCGTGCCAAGCACAAGATCTGTCAGCTCCCCAGCGTTCCCGCCACCGCGCGATCCGAACGACCTTGGCCACGGACCCTTGATCATGGGCTTGACATGGACCCTCACCAGCCTCGCTTTGGCTGCAACGGCAGCACGAGCGGCTCTGCGCATGCGAACGATGCGCCGCTTGGGCGCAGATGACTGGACCATGTTGGCTGCAATGGTATGGCACTTGGCGCGGCGAGGCCATTTATACAAGGCCAGGTCCCATGTTTCGTCATCGACCAAAGTAGAGTCTCGCTGATCTCGAACAAATTAGGCATTCCAGATGGCATATCAGATCATGCTTACAGTCTCCTTTCATTGGGGTCTTGGCAAGCATGACCTGGACCTCGAGTTGCCCACCGAAGCGGTGCAGATTGCTAAATGGAACTGGTTGGCTATGCCAGTCGGCACCGTCGCTTCGATTCTCGCCCGCATATCCATCACCATTCTCTTGATCCGCCTCTTTGGCATACAAAGATGGTTCAAGAGGTTCCTTATTGCTATCGCCGTTGTGCAAGTGACACTGTCGTCGGTCGTCATCATACTCGACTTTGCTCGGGTCCAGCCAGTCGAATGTCTTTGGGACATATTTCTTCCGGCCACTCATCGTTTGGACCCTATGATTCCACGTTTATTCCAGTACATCACCCAGTGTAGGTCTCTTCAATCAATTACCATCCATCCACCCTCCGAGCTTTTGCATTTTTCTTTTGATTCCCCAGTATCGTCTTCGCCACTGTCCACCATTTTCCATCCGAGCAGTTCCACGACATGGACACGGCTCCTGCTTTACGCACAGACAAGCCCCCTACTGACACAAAACATGTCTTGACAGCTGCTTCCACTGTGGGTGACTTGGCATACGTCTTTCTTCCTGTCATTATTATCTGGAGGCTGAAGATGCAGCTGCGAAAGCGTGTCGGGCTGATTCTCCTGCTGGGGGTATCCATCTTCACTGCCGCATTTTCCATAATGAAGACTATTGTCTCCAATGACAGCTTTGAAGAAGGGGACGATGCGCAATACAAAGCCTCGACTACTGCGCTATGGTCGTCCTTGGAGCAATCTTGTGTTATTCTCATGGGCTGTGTGCCGCCGTTATTTGGCTTCTTCAACACCAATACCTCCCCCAGCAACAGCGCTCGTCATCGGTCTTGCCTACGGGCAACTCGACTTGCAATTCTCCGATTCGTAGGCCGCGAGTCCAGCCGCTCTGCCGCTGCCCCTGCGGACGGGTACAATTCCAGGCCACGTAACGTTTCAACTCTGCCTTTTCAGAGCACTTTCCAGCGGATTGAGACCAGTCAGAAGGAGACGCCAACGGAACACAATGGCCGAACCCATTCTACCGTCTAGGCATTATCCGCGATTTCAACAGGAGAACAAAGCGGAGGAGATCTCTGGTGTTGGATTGAAAGGAAACAATGTCGGGGGGTGACCAGGGTCTCGAGGTCCTGTGGCTTGACGCTAGGACGCAAATCAGAGTACGTGATGAAGGCTGATGTGAGGAGCAATAAGAGACGCGAGAGGTTCATGGATATATAGAGTGAAAGATGTCCAATGGCGGAAGAAACCTGGGCTTGGCGTTTGGGGAAATGGCTCAGAGGGAGAATGGAATGAGGACAAGACTAACTGCCAGTTTGCAGCAACAATGCCCTGTTTGGACCAGCAGACCCAACAGCTCGCATCAGATCAGTCCCAACACCCAGACACCCTTTCCGTCACCACAAGTGTCAAGATTTCCGAAAACAAGGCAAATCCGTTGTTGAATTTAAGGGGGAAAAATATTCTTGACTTTGAGCCTCTCCACCCGGTTTTGAGTTTCTACGGCGCCGCAAGTGCGGATCATCTGGCCTCGGATTAATGTCACATAATGAGTCACGAAAAGAAGAAGTATTTTGAGAATTGCTGTTTTACTTTTGTAAATCTAGAGATGGCAGACGTGCTCTGCAAGAAAAATGCCTCGCCTCTCATCAGCGACGATGGTCTATCGCGCATGTCTGTCCACCACTTTCTTGCAGCAGAGCCCGACCGCAATGTCTTATCATAGATGAGACTCCAAGGTCGACCAAATTGACATGAATGAGCCCCATGGTTCTCTCGGCGACACCTTTTTCCACATGACCCTGGCAGACGGGCGACCAGCAGGCCCCTCCTCGACCACAGCTTCGTCGCCAAGGCGAACCTACAAGCCACGAATTACATAATTGATTATATGTACCTGATTATTCAAGTGGGAATTAACTACATATGGAGACGGTGGCTAAGCGGTAATGACTTGCCGGCATAAAATCAACGTCACGTTGAACCTTTGCTCGACATGTTGCATGCGGCCGGGCCCCGTAACCGATCCTCACCGGTACCAGACCGGGTCTTTTTGTTATTTGTGAAATCTGCATGCAACGTCTCGGCATTTCGAGAATGGCCGATGACGACGACGAACCAGGCAATATCACGGCAGCACCAAGTTTCAGAATGTGTCCAGCAGACCAGAAGCAGAGTACAAACGACCAAAAGACGGGAGTGTAAGCCTGGTTCGTTGGAAGCCGTTCAAGCCGGTTGCGTCCAAGGGAAGAAAAAAAAAGAGAGACGAGACAGGATGGGACATCCCTGGAGCCCACGTTGCAGGTCAGGTCCCCCGAGGCTCAAGCGTGCATCAAATGCTACCATGCATGACTGCCCCCCTTTTTTCTTTCTTTTTTTTTGGTTCACGGTCCAAGTATGTAATGACGTCAAATTGCCAAGAAGCAAAGTTGGCCTGCTCTGTCCGGCTTATCAACGCTTTGACAGCTACCGGGAAAAAAGAAATAGCCACCAAAAAAAAGAAGAAAAAAAGATATACATCAAGAATGCGTCAGGAGCTCGGTCTCTGCCCGCCAACGCACTGACTTTTTTGCACACTGGTTGATCCAGCGCCAGTACAACACCACAGACTCTCGCAGATTCCCGGCTGTCACTTGTCGTGTGCGCTCGGAAATTTGCCGGTCTGGCCATGTACGTGCCGAGAAGACGGACATGTCTCGACTCGTCGACCGGTTGTATTTGTGAGCCCTGGGAAGAATGCATGGTTGCAACGGTTGAGGATACCCACGCTGATAAGCAAGCGCACGACGCCGGACATGATACATCTCGGGATGAGCCTTGGCCTGGGTCTTTTGCAAGTTCATGTCGTCGTCGTCGTCGTCGTCTTTGATCCCAGTTCGCGGGCCAAAAAAGAAAGGGCGAGTGCAACCCCGCAAGTTTCAGAGTTTTTCGACGACCCGGCAGAAAAGCAATTTCGTAGTCGGGTGATGGATGCTCGAGCTTCGGAGCAGTGGGTGGACAGAATGAAGGTATTCCCGCATTTCTTCCTTTCCTTTTTATTATTTTTACACGTACGTGTTGACATGGCTGAGTGAAAAAAAAAAGTATAAGTAGGCCCCTGATGAAGCGATTCCCATTAACTGTCGTTCTTTTGTCTCCATCAGCTCCCATCGCACCCGGCCTTGTCTCTTCCTCCAGATATACCCTTCCCCCCCCTCATCATGTATCTGCCTCATCTCCTGTCCTTCATGCCCCTCGTGGCTGGCCTGCCCGCCACCACCAAGCGGGCAGTGCCCGCGCCCGTCCTCTTTCCCAGAAACAACACGACCGTCATTCCGGGCAGGTACATTGTGAAGATGAAGGACGGCGCCGACGCGTCCAGCCTCAGCGCCGTCGAGCAAATGGTCCCGGGAGACGCCCGTCACACTTACAGCAACGTCTTCATGGGGCTCGCCACACAACTCGACGAGGCTGGCTTGAGAGCCCTGCAGGACCATCCTGATGTGAGTACCATGTGATTCGCAGCTACCATCGTTACACCACCAGAAGAGAGCAAGGGGGGGACAAGTCAATCTTTTCACTCACAACGCCGTCCCAGGTCGACTACATCGAGCCCGACCACATGGTCTCTGCCTTTACCGTTGTTCAGCAGGACGAGGCTCCGTGGGGCTTGTCGCGGATTTCCCACCCGCAGCCGGGAGCAAAGGAGTACAAGTACGACGACAGCGCCGGCTCCGGTGTCTGCGCCTACGTGATAGACACTGGCATCGACGTCGACCATCCGGTGCGTTTCCATTCCCCCTTCCCTTCCCCTTCTGCTGATTCTTGACCTTCTCTCTTTGCACCGAATTCCAGCAAACTGATTGACGGTGTCCTGTTGGCGGCTTGTAGGACTTTGAAGGCAGAGCCACCATGCTGGCCTCGTTTGTCGACGGCTCCGATAGCGACGACAACGGCCACGGCACGCACGTCTCCGGCACGCTGGGCAGCAAGACGTTCGGCGTGGCCAAAAAGGTAACCCTCTACGGCGTCAAGGTGCTCAACAGCGAGGGCAAGGGCGAGCTGTCGAGCATGATTGCCGGCATGGACTTTGTCCTTCGAGACGCGCCCGGCCGCCATTGTCCCCTGGGCGTCGTCATCAACATGTCGCTGGGAGGATCGTACGTCGAGTCGCTCAACACGGCCGCCGCCAGGCTCACACAGGCCGGGTACTTTGTCGGCGTGGCGGCGGGCAATGACGACATTGACGCGTCGGAAATCTCGCCGGCGTCTGAGCCGTCGGTGTGCACCGTCGGCGCCACGGAAAAATACGACACGAGGTTCTCCATGTCTAACTGGGGGCCTTCGGTGGACATTTTGGCCCCCGGTGTCGACGTCGTCTCTACGCTGCCCGGCGGTCGCACGGTAAGTTTGCTCTCTGCTTTTTTTTTTTCCCTCTCGAGCATTGTTGTTTATCCTGGGACAAGTCGTCGTCGGTCCCAAGATGGAATTACTGATTGCCTCGTTTAGGGCCCCGAAACCGGCACGTCCATGGCCTCGCCTCACATCACCGGCCTGGCCGCCTATCTTGCCTCTCTCCGCGGCGAAGTCGCCGGACCGGGCCTCTGCCAGGTGATGCAGGGCATGGCCGCCCGCGACGTGATTGCCGATCCGCCCCCTGAGACGCCAAACCTGCTTGCCTCGAATGGCGTCTCCGACGGCGGCCGCCCACAAGATCCGTCCAGCCCGCAGGAGCCGTCCAGCCCACAAGATCCGTCCGAGCCAGAGGATCCCGTCGGCCCGGGACGTCCAGAAGACCCCTCCAACCCACAGGATCCTTCCAATCCACAAGACCCTTTCAACCCACAAGACCCCTTCAACCCACAAGACCCCTTCAACCCTCAAGACCCCTTCAACCCTCAAGACCCCTTCAACCCTCAAGACCCCTTCAACCCTCAAGACCCCTTCGACCCAACCGACCCCTTCGGCTCCGAAGACCCATTCACCTCAGGCTTCCCACCCAACTTTGACGATCCATCCGGTTTCGACGACTACTTCGCCTGATCCGATCACACCTCTTCTTGGCGATGCGTGCCCCCCGGGGCGACCTAGAGGACCATCGGTGGTGGCCTCTCTTCAATTCTGTGTATATATGATTGCCTGCGAGCAGCAAATTCTGTACATAACTATTCCGTCTGCCTGGCAGTTGAAGCTTATAAATATTTTTTGGCAAGTATGTCTGATCCTAGGGTGCACTACTTCAATCCATCTTCCTTTTTTATATTTTGATGTTTTTTTTTCTTAATTTTCCTTAATTTTATTTCCTCCTCTTGTTGCCCCCCCCCCCCCTTTTTTTTTTAAAGGCTGTTGTTTTGCCAAGCCTCGTCCTAGTCCCAACATGATCCTATCCCGATCCTCAACCAAAACATCCCCTCGATGAGCGCACATGTCCAAGAACAAATAAAACATCTGCTCGTTTCCGAGCCGAATCTACAATTCATACACGCCATTTACATGACCAAGCCTGTCAGAAAAGGGATGTACCTAGATTCGTCTGCTTGACCGACCAGACTATCCAACTGCATAGTTTCATTACAAGAAATGGAAGTACAAAATTAAAAAAGTCAAAAACCTCACTGAAACATAGAGCGCCTCTTCCCTCTACATCAAAGTAGCCCATGGCGTAAACCCCGTCAAATTTGTCGTCAATAACCCCAATATCTGCAGGAATTCGTTCGGTCGGTGGTGGCTGTCAAGCCATGTACTTATACACACGTATCAGCGATCTTAGAATTCGCCGTCTTGGGGCTTTGTTTCTGTTCTGGATTTCATTTCCTTTTGTTTTCTCGTTGATGGGGGGAGACAGCGCTATGTCAAGAAGTTCACTGTCTTGGCGCTTTTTTTTCTGGTTTTTAATTATTACTTTTTCTTGTTCGGGAGCCAGCGCTATGTCAAAAAATTCACCGTCTTGGCAACACTGGGCACTCCGTCACCGTTGAGCACAAACAGCATGTAATATCCCGGCAGCAGGATGCCCGGATCCGTCGGCACGTCTGCCGCGTACGTATTTTGGCCGGCATCGACGAGGACGAGGGGGATGCGCCTCTGGTCCGTGTTGACGGTGTGCGTGGCGGTGCCGTAACGGATCAGCGAGGCCGAGGCGACGGGGGAGTCGACGGCGACGGTAAGCCTGCGGCCCGACTGGGCGACGGACTGGATGACGGGCCGCGCGGCCGGCTGCCCGGCGTCGGTCAGGAGGTACTGGGGCGTGAAGACCTGGGCGTCAAAGTGGTTGGTGGTGCAGTCGCCGCAGAGGCCGCCGCCGCCGTTGAAGACGCGCCCGTCGGGCAGCAGCAGCGAGACGCTGTGGTAGACGCGGATGATGGTATTGGGCTGCTGCGGAGAAAAGGTGTCGGCCGACGGGTCGTACAGCTCCGGTGTGAGCTGGGCGTTATCGTCGGAGAAGGGGACTGCATAGCTCTGGCCACCCGCGACGAAGATTTTGCCGTCGGGGAGAACGACCGAGGTGTGGAAGGCGCGGGCGCTGCTCATCCTGCCACCGGCTCCGGCTGATTGCGACTGGGCCTCGGTGCCGGGATCTCCGATGGTGATGACGTGCGCGTTGGCCGTCGCGCTGCTGTCCTGGTACGACGGCGAGCCGCCAAAGGTGAGAATCTTGCCGTTGACAGCGTCGTACATGACGGCATTGCCCGTCATCGAGTCCGGATCCGCACTGCCAGTGCTCGACCCCCTCTTGCCGGCCGCCACCACGCTCCCGTTGCCCGACGTCGAGTACCAATTCATGGCGGTGCTGGGGCCCGCCTGGAACACGCTGCCGTTCTTCCAGCCAAAGAACCAGCCGTGGTTGTCAGCCCGGTAGATGCCCTGGGCGTCGTTTGTGAGCATGGGATGGACGGCGGCCCCGTCTAGGCTCGTCCACTTGCCGCCGCCCGCCGGGTCGTACACCTCGCCGTTCTTCTCAAATTGCCCGCCCGACCAGGAGCCCCCAATGGTGAAGACCCGGCCGTCGGACAGCGTCGCCGACGCCTGGTACCCGCGGGCGACCATCATGTCGGGCCCGGGAATCCACGTCTGGCTCGCAAAGTCGTACCGCGTCGTCTTCTGCGCCGAGTTGCCCCCCGTGACAACCATGCTGCCCGTGCCGTCGATGGAGATGCCGGGACAGAACATGTCGTGATTCGTGTTGTCCACGAGCTTGGGCGTCACGATGCCCGTCGCCGGGTCCCAGAGCGAGGTGAAGACGCGGTCCTGCGACGATCCGAGGTAGTTGTCGTACGTGTACGACGACCACACGAGGACCTGGCCCGACATGGGGTTCACGACGGCGGCCACCGGCACGGTAGGAAAGTCAATGGTTGGGCCCCATTTCCCGTTGAGGCGGTAGCCGGCCGGGCCCGACTTGGCCTCGTACAGCTTCACTTCCGCGACGCTGGTCCACTGGTTTCCAGACGCCTCGCTCGTCGCCGTGAGCCGCACGTAGCGGACCGACCTCGTCTCAAAGTTGGCAAACTTCTGCAGGTTGTCCCCGCCGTACCAGGTTCCCGACGCGACCGTCTCCCAGCTGCGGTTGTCCGTGCTGACGGACACATCGTGCTGGGCAATGAAGCCGTGGTTGTTGCCGTCCTGTCTCGGCAGCGCCGACAGGCCATTGATGTTGCGAACAGACCCAATGTCGACTATGATCCAGTGAGGCAGGTTGGCATTGTCATACTCGGTGTGCCAAAAGGTGGAATTGTCTCCGTCAATGGCCTTTGCGCACTCATTTCCAGCGTGGAAGCTGTCACAAGTCACCTTGTACGCGGCCGGGTCGATTTGGTCTCCGATGGGTGCGGCTGCGAAGAGCTTGGAAGGGCCTGTCGGATCTTCCTTGTAATGCTGCTTGATTCCGAGTTGACGGGGCTCAAGCTTGGCGCCGGCAGAGTGCACGAGCGCGGCAGAGAGTAGTAGCAGGGGACTTTTTATGACTGTCGTTGTCTTCATATTGACGTCGGCGACTATTGCCCTGATCTGTCAAATTTTGGTAAAAAGCCCGGTCACCTTGTCACTTTTCCTCTCTTGCGCTCTCTCTCACGCTCTTTCTCGCTCTCCAAGAAGAAGAAAAACACGCGCGCGCATTCAGCTCGACATGGGACCTTTAATACCAGATTCTCTCCAATGGAACAAAGGCGCGGGGAAAGGTTAGGCAGGGCATGATAAAAAAAAAAGAGCCCAACCAACGACCATCGCAAGCCTCTGGCTATCTCAAAGCCATGCGCCATGTCTATCAATGACAAGCATGCTCATCATTGACCACACCATGCTGAATCTCGATAAAGCGCAGTCAGCCAGCCGGCCAGCCCGGTCTGTCCTATCACGGCCTCGAATAGGACATCAGAGACGCAATGATATTATGGAACTCCCGAGTCTTCCAGCCCCGGCGCGAGGGGCCCTGAGCCACTCTCTCTCCGCTTTGAGCATAATCGCGTCTCCCGATTCCGACAAAAAGCAAACGCCTTTGGGCATTGTCGAAGCAGCAGATGCCCGATGACTGTTGCCAGACGGGCCATGCCCCGCTGAATCTCTCAGCTCTCACACATACGAGCCCAGCCCATGACATGGCTCCCATGCGCGCCACCATGGCATCGCGGGTCTGGAATCCCAGCCGTCGCGAATGACAGAGAGGGAGAGACATAGAGAGAGATTGGGCTCCGCGACGGCTGGAATAGGTAGCACTTTGCGAGACTGAGAGCGTGTGCCAGAGGCGTGGTGGTCGGTGGATGGTGCACGGCTGACCGACACATGGTGATGTCGATCAGCCAGCTACCGTACTGTGTACCGTACGGCATGGCAACTTTTGGAGTCGTCCGTTTCCGGGTTAGCGGGCTTGACCTGCCTTGCGCGGGCCGCAGGCAGGGTTGTTGACAAGTCTGGATGACTCTGGCATTGTTTTTTTGAATTGTTTTTCCCGTCTCCTTTCTTTGTCTCGATTTCTGTCCGAGGGACAGACAGGCAGGCAGACCGGCAGCCATGGAGCCATGGAGCCATAGAGCCATGGAGCGTCATCACCACCCATCCGTCATCCCTACCCTTCCATGCTCGGCCCAGAGCAAACTTGTCAGCCCAACCAAGTCATATTTCGTCCGGCGCACCGGTCAGAAGGATGCCCGGTGCAATGCATGATCAACATGATGCGCAAAGCAGGGGCAAGTGTACGTGTACGGCCACAAGGTTTGTAGCATCTGGACCAATCGGAAGAATGGCCAAGGCTGGCTGCCGTTCCAAGTTCCCGAATTAGAAACTTGTCGGTACTTGTCGTGTCGGCCCTCTGCATCGGTTTTTCTTTTTCTCAATAAACGTGGTGAGAGAATTCAAAAAACAAACTATACCACCAATGGTGAAAAATGTCAACGCCACAGAACTGACCAACTCGAGAGCCAAGCCATTCTTCGAAACTGCTGGCCGGCACCGCGTCTATGTGGCGCCAAGCGTAGTACTCTTTTGCGTGGAGATGCTCTAATTTTTCGGGTTCCCAGTGTAGCGTCTCTTCCGTCTTTGTGCTTTCGAGAACCACCTTTTTGTCGCTCTTTGTCGTTATTTCGGTTCCAGCCCTGAGGACCCATCAAATCTGGCTGACTGGCTGACTGCCCTGGTCTCGCATCCCGTTATCCTGATCATAGCACCTTCTCTTTTTTTCCTTGCATTTCCTTCTCCCTTGTTTTTTTTTTTGGTGTATCACAGTATCGTTGCTTCATGGCTGCCCAAAAGTGATCCATGTTGACTCTCGCACACATTGATCATCGCCGCTGACTTGAAACGACGCATTGCGCCAAAGGACGTTTGACAACCATGTGGACGAGGACAAATGGGCAGGTGCGCAATTTTTGCTTTTTCTCTCAGAGAAGCAAATGCCCAACAGCCGTGGCCTTCATGGGTTAAATTAAGACCCGCACGTCCGTGATACACGTCAAAGGTCCGTGTGTGACGGTGATCCGATCGTCAATTGTGTCTGCATAGCTGAAAAAATGTCTTTGTCAGTTTATGCTGATCTTTTCATTTCCAATGATTGTTTCTTCCCTGTAGGGTTTTTTTTCCTCTTGCGCTGTTTCAATCCGCGTTGTGTGCCGAGACCAGATTGCCCCGGGTGGGATATCACCCACTCTCTCCTGCTCCCCTCTTTTCTTTCTCTCTTCTCTGTAGAATACGAGCTCTTACCAATTCAAGTCCCCTACAGAGGAAGGGACCATTGACACGGGCATTGGCCGGGGAGAGGGGGGGTGGAATTGGTGCTGACGGGCTTGCAAAGGCAAAATTTAGTCAGTTCCGGAACAGGACACGGACCAAAGCACCACAGGAAGTCGCGATAACTCGCCTACCCTGTAACCGTACGCAGATCGTGATGGCTGCCCCCTCTTGCCTCCGTCGTCGGCGTCGCAATGTGCGACGGAGAGCTGCACTTGAATCTCACCAAAGGCAAAAATAGCTCAATCTTGTCGTTCTCTTCCCTCTTCAACGAGCAGGCAGATCCATTACTGCGGCCGCAAGTGACTGCCACCCAAACGAGACTGGCCCAGTACTGTATATTGTATTCTCAAAAAAAAAAAAACCCCCCCCCCAAAGCCAACGCCGAGCAGATCCATCCAACGAACCCATCGTCCAGATAGACCAGGTTCGGTTCCAACAAGACGTGAGAAATTTCATACGGCCCGTGCAATGACCCCGCACCTTGGGAGGCACCATCAGTCACGCTGCCGCTCACGGCCACCTCACCACACGAGAGGAACAAATCGATGCAAACTCGGGAACGAGTAGACGTCTCAAGACGTCACTCTTCATCCTTCCACTCTTTGTAGAGGACTTTCTTGCCCCTAAAACACCCGTTCCAAGGTCTGCTCGTGCACGGCACTGTTCGCTGTCCGCACGACAAAGTGGCAGAGCAGACCAAGACTTAGCAGCCAAGGCACACATATCCCGACAGTTTTTCGTTGTCTCGGCCAGAGCAGAAATTCCTGGCACCGAGCAGCTGTGTTCCGAGACAAACCGTTTCGGATTGGATCGATCAGCTAAAGACACAGCAGGGACACCGACCCAAGGCACAGCTCCGGTCGGCACTACGGACTTCGCAACAAGACTCGGCTGGAAACCCACCAAACCGACCAAACATGGGCTTGCTGTCCGTCATTCCCGGCCCGGCTCTATGCCGACCAAGGTACGATTGCCCTGTCTCTTGAATAAGTGCTTCGCTGCAAAGAGTGTACTTCTGGTCACCATCGAGTGGCTTTCGCGGTCGGTTGCTTGCTCGCCACAGCCCATCAAAAGGTGTCCTAACAAGACATCCCCGAGATACATCAAGCGAGTCGTCCGCGTTTAGCCTCTCAGTGGTAACCAGGATGACTCTTTACAGAGCCTTGTTCAAAAGACTTGATCTCCCGAGACTCAGACGCCTAGTCTAGGAGCTGTGATGAATTGCAATCGATTTCGCCCTGTTCTTTGATCAGAATACCCGTGCAAGCTTGGTCTCTGGCTTACTTCGCTGCAAAGAGATGTAGTTCTGGTCACCATCGAGAGGCTGTCGCGCTCGACTGCTCATTTGCCATTTTCGACAAATACTTCATCAAACCGGCCAGACAAGACAAGACAAGCAAGTCGTCCGCGACAGCCTCTTATGTTTTCTACCAGAACTACTCCGCAAAACGCCTGCTCAAAGAGATCATTCCCCAAGATTCAAACCCCCAGACCATGAAACACGAAATTCCAGCGAGAAACACACCACTTGGCATCGCCTCCTTCAAACCCGCTCATATGAAAATGCACTCCAAGATTGTCCAAGTCTACAGAGAGCGCGTTCAAAATACACACACACACACAATATATGTCTTTGCATATCCTCAAGATCCACCAAGTCCTAAAGCATGCAGGCATGCACTACCTTGAACTCGCCCTCTGCACTCGACACACTTCTCTCCCCACAGAGCAAAAAGACAGACTTGGCAAGACTATTTGTTCCTCATCGCTTCCCCAGCAGACCATCAGATCCATCTCGTTGTCGCCCGCGGCGTCCCGTGCCTACGCTCGCGCATGCTCATGATCAAGCCGCTTGACCACGTGAGCTTCAACGTTGTTTTGACGTCGGCACGCCGTAACTCTTTCCTGGTTTGGTCGTGCCGGTGGCCGGGTCGAGGTTAAAGCACGAGAAGGAGAGATACACATGTCCTAAAGCGCCAAAGAGTGTGGTTGGGGTTTTTTTTTTGTTTTGAGGAGGGGAGAAGGACCGTCATCGATTGCTTCAGACGATTGCATCACCAAACACAGTGAAAACGATCCTAGGCTCTGGACGGCTGCGACATAAAAAAAGGGACGTATGCCATTGATGCTCATTCGGCGTCACAGGTGCCCCGACACTTCATCACTCAGGTACTGCATCGAAGCGTGACGTTGACATCATCCCCGAGGAGCTCGTACATGCGAAACGCACAAGCGAGATTCGTCGCGTTATTTGATTGCATTCGCTCCTGGCCAGGATCAGGGTCACCAGAAACCGCAAAGCTCAGTCTATTCCAAATGAAATCGACCTCGAGATTGTCCAGCAGAAGCCGCAAGCGCACCACATCTATTAGTCTAGAAAAAGCCTCTGGTCAAAACGTGCCCTCCACCGTCTTGACGCCCCTGCAATCGCACCAGCTCTTCTCTATATCCGCTGCCGCGTCAAAGCTGTCAACGGAAAAAAAGAATCAACGCCAACCGTACCATGCTATTGTTCTATTCATCAAGCGCACAACCCTTCTACTGGGCCTTTCCGGGCACGGGCTTCGTGCCGAGGCCATTCTGGTTGCGGAAAAACAAGACACCTTTGCCGGATCCCTGAGCGTCTGCGCTGGGCTCGACCCATTGACACCAACGAGCGCTCTTCCACAGAGCACGAATAAAGCCCCAAGCACCGTCCTTGGTGTCGGACCGGTAGTGCTTGCCCATGACGGGCTTGATGGCATCGGAGGCCTCGTCGGCGTTGTAGAAGGGAATGGTGCTGACATAGTGGTGGAGCACATGCGTCTCGATGATGCCGTGGAGCAGGTGTCGACCGATGAAGCCCATCTCACGATCAATGGTGGCAGCGGCGCCACGGACAAAGTTCCACTCCTCGGCGGTGTAGTGAGGCAAAGAGGGATCGGTATGCTGGAGGAATGTGATGGCGACTGGAGATGTGTCAGTAACACAGCTACTGCAAGCTCTTGCTTCCCCGAGATGAGCCAGTCATCGAAAAATATGTACTTACCGAGCCAATGGTTCACCCAAAGATACGGAACAAAGTACCAGACAGCCATGTTAGTCCAGCCGAAACGAGTGACGAGGTACGCCAGTGCACCAATGGCCAGAGCAAGGCCGACATCGGACAAGACGATGAATTTGGCTTGCCTGTTGTCGAAGATGGGGCTGTTGGGGTCAAAATGATTCACACGACCGCCGAAGCCGTTGCTCTTGCCTTTGCCACGGCCTTCACGCTGACGATGGTGAAAGTCATGACCAGTCACGTTGGTCATGAGATAATTGGGCCAGCCGATCAGCTGCTGACCAACGAGATTCATCAAGGTGTAGATAGGAGTCTCCTCGCAGAGCTCGCCCAGCTCCTCGACCATTCGTCCGACGCGGGTGGCCTGCTGCTCACGAGTCCGAGGAAGGAAAACCATGTCACGCTCCATGTGGCCGGTCGCCTTGTGATGGGCGCTGTGGGAGAACTTCCAGCTAAAGTAGGGCACGAGCAGGGAGGAGTGGAGAACCCAGCCCGTCAGGTCATTGATCAAACTCGAATCGGAGAAGGCGCCGTGGCCGCATTCGTGGGCAATGACCCAGAGCCCGGTTCCGAAGAGCCCCTGCAGGGCAGTGTAGACGGCCCAGAGAAGGAAGCGAAGCGGCGTCGAGGGGATGTTGTCAGGGGTCACGAGGTTGTGGAAGATGCAAAAGGTGGCTGCGAGGCAGACCATGTCGCGAAGGATGTAGCCATAGCCCCTTAGTGCAGAGCGCTTGAAGCAGTGCTTGGGAATGGCGTCGCGGATATCCTTGATGGTGAAGTCGGGAGGGGTGAATGGGTTCCCGTAGGTATCGAGCAGACCGGCGTAGGGATCGGCCTTGCTGTCGTTGACATCCAGATCCGATAGCGAGGACAGCGAGGTGGACGAGGCCGAATGTCGAGGAGAGTCGGCCGGGCTGACGGCGGCCGAGGACTCGGAGTCTGTCGTGGCTGTCGTGATTATAGGGCGTCGCAAGACAGGCGGTTTCGGCAAGGCAGAAGATGAAGCGGCGGAGGCCATGTTGGCGATGGGCGTTGCAAATGTTTGCAAAGCGGAAGGGAATCAAACAAGAAGCAGGGCAACCAACTGGCAGCGGGCACGTTGTTCGAAGGAAAAGAATTCAACAACGAAGAGGAAGGAGGTTCTCAAAGGGTGTCGTTCCTTTTTTTTTTCTTTTCCTTTTTTTTCCCCTGCCCTTGAAAGTACCAGACCACGGCTGGCGCAAGGACAATAATAATGGACTTGTGGTTCTTTTTGTTGGGATAGCAGGGTGCTGCGGTGGGCCGGGGCAAGGGCAGCCAAGCGGCAGGGGGGTAATTTGGGGGTCCAGATACGGAGTATGTAGACAGTACAAGGGGCACCGGAACTGAGGTTGCACAAGGGCTGACTGCAGGCAGCTGATTGTGGGCGGTCAATGCAATTCAGAGCCGGCCAAAAGGGGAGAAAAAAAATATATAGACGTGATTATGATTTGTCGACAAGCGCGTGAAAGAGCCCAAATCGGCAACCCGTCAGCTGGGGACAAGTCACGGCATTAGGTGCAGAATGGGGAGAGAAAAAGGCAAGGTACAGGTAACAGTAGTATCGCCGCCGGCTGCTTTAAGCTTCTGACATGAGTAAAATAAAAATAATGGGAAAAAACATAAAAATCTGGGGCAATTAGGGAAAAAACGGGATAGGAAACGAGGCTCTGGCCGTGTCTGGCTTGACCCCTGACCTGTCGTTCTCCCGCTCTGCCCTCCCCCGAGTGGCTCACATGCATGGTAGTAGTGTGTAGATCGGGTGCAGTGAGTGATCACAAAAAAGGGAAAGAGGCCAGACTAGTGGACGCCGGGCGGGCGCTCAAAACGTCAAGTCAAAAAAAAAAAATCAATCATTTGCTGTGAAACAGCCGTGTGAGATGAAGGGTCGACGACCGTCAGGGGGGGGCCGCTATGTGGAGGGGAGGGCGGGGAGAGGTGCAGCGGCAAAAGGACGTCTCCATTCTTTTGGTGGCCGAGTGGCCAGCCCGTGGGTTTTTTTCAGTCGCTAGCGCTACCACTACTAGCACCATCTGCTTCCCGTGCGGTGCGGCGACGGGCCCTAGCAGCATCACGTGGTGCATCGCTTCCTTCTGTGTGGTTGCAACACGGTGCACCGAAAAGAATCGAGGCAAAAAAAGGGGGGGGTTTCTTTTGCAACGCTAGGCTCGTCATGCCGGTTCTGTCATGTCAAACCGAGCTGCCAGGCACCACGGGAATGCTGTCCACTTGCATGCAAGTGCGATGTACGTATGCCCGAATTGTTCGCCACCAAAACAAAACATCAAACTTGCGGTCAATAGGTTTAGAATTTGAAGTCGATTTTTTGAACGTATAACTTCCCCACGTTTGTTAGGAAAGGGGAGTGTGGGGCCGAAAATGCAGAACTTTTTTTCTTTTCTTTTCTTTTTTCGTGAAGGTCTCAGGCCGCAGTAGTGCAAAAAGGGGGGGAAAGTTAGCTGCACGTTTTATTCCTCCGTCAAGAGGGTCAAGCTTGGCAGAAAGGAATCGAGACCCCCTTGTCCGGTCTACAGAAGTATTGATCTGCTTGATTACCCTTCGTGCCATCGCGCAAAGGGGGGGGGGGGCGACTCTTCTCGCGCGCACATGCACACACGGCACGCCACATTACAACTCCCCGCGAGCATGTGAAAGCTCAGCTCGATTTAGCTGAGCAGCTGAGGGTCGAAAACTCCTATGACGACTTGGACTTTATAGAGTATATTGCTCCCCGCCCACACCCGGGGGGACCTGTAGGCTGCTGCCGATTTGCCCTACTGGGAAGGTGAGAGGTAGGATTCACCATCCCTCCTCACGTCTTTGCCGCAGATCAGCCCCGGCAAAAGCCCAGATGGACCATTTTGACAAGTCAATGTAACAGTGACACCCTTTTTTTTCTTCTTCTCACAAGAACTTTAGCTTGGTTTCGTAAAGGGTTCCAATTTTTGGCGTGATGAACCGGCGAATGTCATTCTGCCTCTTTCCATGATGCGCCTCCTACCACAAATTCACATGTAGGTCAGTAGGCATGTGCTCTGTGCACATGGAGAAGCAGTCCTCATATTCTTCCTTTTGTGGTGAATTTTCAGCTTTGGCTGCCAAATAGGATGTGGCCAAAACATACACTTGTCTGAGCCTGCGACTTGACGCTGCAAAGACCAGGGGCGTACTGCCTAGTAGTTGACCGGCTTGCCATTTTGAGACAAAAGGCTGAGAAAAGCAAGAAAGAAAAAGTCAGAGTTGTATCCAGAGAGCGAAGAGAAAAGAAAAGAAAGGCCAGCTCCTACCAAGCACGTACCCAGAGCAGCAGAAACTTCAGCCATCACCAATCCATTCTGTGATAGAGGAAATAAAAAAAAATCTCTTTACCCAGATCCTGCTCGCGCACATGCTTGCCCATGTGGCCGTGGCCGGGGGAAACTTGTCCTTCTGCCCAGGGGCGGCGGCCCTCGAGTTGTTCTGTTGGGAAATTCGTTGAGCCGTTCATTTTTCGCCTTCCCACACACCCCCTCCCCGCCCTTTTTCCCGCCAAGGCTCGAGTTCCGCCATGCTGCCAATTAGGGTTCAAGCCGCGCCGCGCCCCCCTGGCCCCTTTTTCTTTTTTTCACCTATGGAAAACATGTCACGATCGCCGGACAGGGCGGGCACTTGCTCGATTTCTGCTAATTGCTAATAAGCATTGTCCTTTTTCTTTCATGTGATTCCGGCTGAGCGCGGCAGCCATCTCTCAGCCGGCTTTTTGTTGCAGGCACTTTGGGTAGGTCAAGTCTGAAGTGGCGGGGCTGATTGGTGGAGCGAAAGCTTGAGAAAAAACAAACGTTATCAGATTTCTACCGCCCACTGTATAGTACAGCACGGCACATGAATGTATAGGGACAGTGGGTCGTCGGGAATTCCGAGGTGTTTGCCTCAAGCGCTTTATGGGCGACTACTTCTCCAAAGAGACGACGAAATCATCGGAAACCCCTGTATGTACGACCCGTGCACATCTGAATGCCGCATTGTCATGTACAGTACGAGTTCGGAGCCGGGTGGCCATACATGTGAGCTCCTTGCCACGTACGTACCATGTACTCTGAAGGTACTGTAAAGACGCGACAACACCATCAAAGTCCATGAGCATTACCCCTGAGCATTTTCTAGAACCATTTCCCACAAGCCCTTCGGGCATCACCGTCACAGAGAAAAACGCACGAATGCATTGACGGCGAGAAGTGACGGCTGGACACCACTGAGGCGCCCGTCCCTCTCCTCTCTTGAAAGCGTTGCCGATCAGCGGAGACGACATCATGATGCTCAAAGGACCTGAGCGGCACCAGCCGAGGCCCGGGTAAAGAAAGTGAAAAAGAAAAAGAAAAAGGGAAACGCCTCGATTGCCGCAGCGCATATGCAATTTATGACACGGCCATCTGCACGCGCGCAGGCACACCTGTTAGTACGTGATATACTGTATGAATGTATGTACATATGTATGCATCAAAGCCTTGTCCATGCGCTGATTTTTGAAGCGGCACGGATGGCCGAGGTCCGCAGCGTCTAGTTCGCAGTAGTCGTTGGCAACGACGACCTCTGTTCTCATCCAAAGAAGCGGCGGATCAAGAAAAGAATGGTTTGTGACGCCACCAACGAGACCGACCTGATGTTGCGTATAAGCCATCACCAAATCTGCCTATGTGCTGCTCGACACTCGTTACAGGAAGCCCCCCAAAAAAAGCTGATCCATCCATCGAAATCCTTTCCCCTTCTCCTCAAAACTTCACCATCCGGCCTTCCAACTTCATCACCTGCTCCAACCTCACTGGCATAAAGTCCACCCACATGTTGACCTCGTCCTGGGAAAAAAACATCTCCTTCCACGCCTTCTTTGCCGTCTGCCTCAGCGTCGTCTCGTCCCACTCTCTCGGCGGCTCGTCCATCTTCCACTGCTTGCCGACCGGCCACAGCGAGTCTAGCGGCGACAGGTCTGGACAATCGCCGCAGTTGAAGTGATGCTGGAGCCCGACGGCGTACTTCCACTCCTGCACGGGGTTGACCTTGCTCAGCCCGCCGTGGGCAAATATTTCAAGGTCCTCCTGCAGGACAAGAGACTGGAGATTGCCGCAACCGTCACCATCGCCGTCACTCTCAACGACGCCGTCGCCGTCGCCGTCGCCATCCTCGGGCTCCAGCCACGTCTTGACGACCTTGAGCAGAATCTTGTCCTTGTAGTCCGCCATACTCATCTGGCCCGTGGAATGGGCGTTGGTCGATTCGTCGTAGAAGACGAGGTCGCTCTTGAAGTTGTGTCCCACTGCCGCCCAAGCATGTAGCCTCCTCACATCCCTCGACCACTTGTCGACCTCGGGCGCCGTCTCGCACGGCGGACAGAGCTTCTCGCCGATCCTCGGCAGGATCCTCATGGAGCCGTCCAGCCCGAAGCCAAAATGCAGCTCGTAGCTGAACCGGACGTTCCTCCAGTCCTCCGCGTTGGGCATGCTCTCGAGCATCTTTCGCGCCCACTCCACGCGCTTCTCTCGGGCCTTGATGTTCACGCGACTTGTTCCGCAGTGTATGCATCTTCTGTACCCCAATGTGCCCATGGTCCTGTGCATCGTTCGGTTTGCCACGTCAACATCCAGACTGGCCCGCTTCGCCAGTTCTTTCCAGTTCAGACTCTCGTTCTCAAACGCGTCTCCCCACAGGATGCCCTCCATTTTCTGCTGATCCTGATCCGAGAGCTTCGTCGGCCTACCCCGTCGCTCCTCCCACTCGGGATCATTTCGCAGTGAGCTGGGCGTGTTGATCGCGCCGCGTCCCTGTGATCGCGTCAAATCAAAATGCTTGAAAATGGCTGTCTTGTTCACCGGGAGACCTTGCGATTCTAGGTAGCCTATCGTTCCCCGAACCAGAGCTTTCTTGATGTCATTGTGCTTGCAGGCCGACACCATCTTCCTGTCACGCTGCCGCCCTATGTGGTGCAAAGAATAAGTTCTGTCGCAAAAAGTGTAGGCTGGCTACTCAGCCCATAAACAAAGTTTGGCTCGGCTTGGCTTGACTGCTAGAGTCGCGTATCGATTCTGCTGCCCCGAAAAGCGATGGAGGCAAATGGCGAATGAGAAGAACTGGCGTTTACCGCAGCCAAGGCCGGTTGGCCCAGCTCACTCCCCTGAGACTGACTGGGCTGTAAGTCGCGTGTAAACGAGGCCTGTGGAGAAGACGGGCAGACAAAATCAAGTCATTTTTGTCTGCCCCGCATCGCGAACCTTCCCGCGCGTACGCGCACTAGCGACGTCACGTGGTCCATGATCCAAGCACCCGACCTCAGCAAGGGTCCACGATGTGTCGCGACGAAATGCTTGGCGTTCCGACAGCATGTACATATATATGCACTTTACGATTGCGACAAACAATCTCAGTTACCTGGAGTAGGATGAGCATTAGGCCATTCAGTGTTCAGAGAATGAGGCTACGAGGGACATGCAATGCCAGACACACTTCCACTCTGAAACCTACAGCAACAGCAACAGCAACACCACCACAAAATATGAAAGAGCGATTGAAGATACAATCGCAGAGCAGCGTTGAATAAAGCGCATTGAGCCAAGCCAATGACATGTCCAAGGCGTCTTGGCAGTTGCAGGTGTTTCTATGTACAAAATCAATATACGCTCCGTCCATATATACCGAATAAATCCCGTCGACGCTCGGCCGATCCAAAGTTTTCAAAGTCCTCTCCTTAGCACAGAACGGGTGTCGAATGCTGGACCAAGAAAAAAAAAAGGCAAACGCTGATTCCATCTCTTTCAAGCCGTCTATCAGCTCAACCATGCCCATATTTGTGACATGCCCACATTTCGCTTCACGTCATGAAGAGAAAAAAAAATGCATCGACTCAGCCCCTTCCATGCATCTCCCCTGATCCCCAGATCTATGTCTTCATATACGTCATCGATTATTATAGTCGAATAGATTGCACCCTGTTTCGATCCAGACGTCGCGAATATAAAGATATTGAGAAAAAGCGCGCCGAGAGGGCGCGCCATGACGTCTCCAGACGCTGGCTACGCTTTCCCAGCTTCCCGAACGGCGTTCATGAAACAATCTTCAGCATCGGCTTGCCCAACAGCTCGGGGCTCCGACTTGAAGGTGGATTGTGTCATCACCATGTTCACCTCGAAGGCATTCCTGCAGCCGAGCAGTGCCATTTCACGGGTGAGAAGAAATGCCACAGCGGCACGCACAAGTAGGGAGTCGCCTTCGAAAACATAGACATCCCACAGTCTTGCTGCCTCGTCGAGAGCCAAGTGGCCCGTGAATAGGCTGATGAACAAGTTGTTGAGATACATCTCGGGCTGTGCGTCATCCAGAACCTTGGTCAGATGCTCATAAAGCGGTCCAGATTTCCGACTCAGCATCTGCATGACCAGATTATAGGCCGACATTTGAGCTGTTTCATCAGACGTGTAGAAAGATAGTGGAAGCGGTCGATTGAGGACATTAGCCAGAGCAACGAAGGCACTCTGGACGTTTGGCAGGTTCAATAACAGCAGAGCTGCGATTGTCTGAGGAGTAGAGAGTCAGTGATGGGAACAAAGGATACGAACGAAGAAGGATGGGAACAGAAGACAGGAGGGGTGGGGGAATAAGGCGACTGCTTACATGACATCCCGATATGTATCCGATGTCGTTTCTGTACATGGCATACGCGCTCAAGACATCGACCAGGGCTTGATGTAGTGGGCCCTTTCTTTCGAATATCCTGAGATCCTTCCAAGTCTTGTCATCCGCATCTTTGCGGATCTGCTTGAACCAGTGTGCTCGCCGGGAGTCTTCTGCATCCGCTCTGCCGGTGCGAACGCGTTCCTCGAGATCATGGGCTCGGTTCAACGCAGTCCGAAAGGTGGCTTCGGTGAGACCCAGTTCATTTCCAATGGCACGAGACCAAACGAGGCCTCGACTTCTGGATGAGACCCCACGCCACCACAAGTCCCTTGTCCGCCTTTCACGGATGGCATCATTCCAGCGGGGGATGATGTCGTTCTCCCACGTGTACATCAAGTCATTGGCATCAGTGTCTTTGACAACGGCTCTCGACCTCCTAGCAGCTTCCCGCCTCTCATCCGCCTTTGCGCTTGCAGTCATCATCTTTTGATACTCACGCAGGTGACGGCGTTCCTCAACTGGATCTTTTGGTGGCAGCCAAGACGGTCTAGTCCGACTCAGGACAGCTTCCTTCTCTTTAGAAATCGGCAAAGGATCGACCATGATATTAATCCGCCGTAGGGGTGGTAATTCTGGTGTCGATGATTTAACCCTTCGTTTCTTATCGTGCATTTGATCGTAAGCCGTCGGAGTCGAGTTCCAGGTATTTGGCCGGGTAGAGCCAGAGGTTGGCTTGAGAGTGAGCTCCTCCTCCACCTCATCGGCGCGTTCCTCGAGCTTCTCGGTCAGTGCTTTGGCCTCGGCGTTGAGACCGGCAAGCGCCAAATTCCAGCTTCTGGCTCGCGTCTTGACCGGACTAGTGGGAGGCCTGTCTCCACTATCCGACTTCCATGAGGGGGATCGAAAGGAGCCCTGTGCCTGAGCGACGGGTGGTGTTCCATTACCGACATTCCGAACTCTTTCTTTGGGAGAACGCTCTGGCGAAGGTGAGACTGACGGTGCGCGACTTGGTGGGCGTTCATTAGCCGGGCGCGGAGAAATGGGAACATTGTCCAGTACAACGCCATCGGGAATATCGTCACCATCATCTTCGTCGCATTCGTTTTCTAGTTCCAGCAGGCTCTTGCGTCGGCCATTCGTCGATTGCCAGCCACCCAGTTGGGGTCTCGGCTTCGCTGTCAACTTGATGTCTCTGACCGTCAGTGATTGACCAGGACTAAGGCTTCGATTCCGGGTCCTCTGCGAGGTTGGCAAGGACATTGTGGAGTGTCCCTTTTTGAGGCCAAGGGACCGCGGATCCGTCAGGCCTGCAAGATTTGTGCTTCTCGGATTCGCATTGTAAACATTGCTGTGGAGGCTCGGGAATGATCGTCTCGGTGTCAGGGCTCGTCGTCCACCACCGGCCAGATTGCGGCCAGCCGGAGTTGCATGAGGACCCGGTCCAGGGCGAGGGTTGTTGACCTTTGGGGTGACGCTGCCATCATCCAGGCCGATATCCTCAAAGTGATTCACGTCTGCTAAAACACTGCCATCATCACTGCTGAGGGAGTGAAAAGAGGAGGATCTTGAACTCTTGGATGTCGTCATCCCCGGTGGAGAACCGGGACTGGAAAGGGTATTGCTGACGATTTGTTCCCGAATCATGGCTGCATATCAAGCGGCCGGGTACACGTACTTTGTCCTTCGTGTACCCGCGTGTACAGTTGGTGCCGTGCTCGTGATCGAGTGAGGGAGGCCGTCTACCGATGATCCCCGCCAGGGGCCCAGTGAAACGCTTCTTCGCCAACGCCAAGGCTCGTGGCCTCGACCGTACGGGCTTGGGAATGACCTCGCCTTTTGGGGATCGAAGGCGTGAGACGGCGAGGTGGTCGATCAAGTAACGTTGGAACGACGAAACAATGGAATGGAGAAGCGACAGAACAACGGAAACGAACAAAAGACCGAGTAATCAAGCGAAGGATGATTTAGCGAACGACAATGAGTATCATGCTCAACGAAGGAAGAATTAAACGATAGTCGTGGAGAAAACGAAGGTGTTTTGGCTCAAGGAATGGAGGGATCGCCAATGAGTCGAAGACTGCGCATGCTGCAAGGTGCCGAGTCAAGGAAAGAGGGAGGCAACAGACGAGACTGCACCACGGAGTAGTAGCAGAACAGACATATTGTAATGTGCCATGTAAGTATGGGGCATCATCTGGTCGCATCTCCGCTTGGCCGCTGATCCCGTGTCGGTCCTCTGTCCAACCAACGACGTGCCGCTGGCTCCCCCCCCCCCCCTCCTG
>JMQE01001242.1:0-28575 GCA_000731825.1 Hypocrella siamensis
CAAGACGGCGGCGGCCTCTATTTTTTTTTTTTTTTTTTCTTCTTTTCCTTTCTTCTCCCCTTCCCTCTCCTCCTCTCCATGATTCGTCTGCAGGGGCTTTCCCTTTTCTCCTGAGGCCCACCTACCTACTCTAGTTATACGCGCGCCTCCCTCTTCTCCCGTTGCTTGTTGGACAGATCAAGCTGGACTAGAGGCCGTTATTCGTTGTGGTATCTGAATTGACAGCGTCTGTAATTGGACAAGCTCCAGCCCATCATCCAGCTCATTCAACTGAGCCGTGGCTGAAGCAGACGACGTCCTGACTTGGCCTCCGATTGTTCAGTCTACTACCGGCAGTCTTATCACGACGAGCCAACTTGTCACCGATCACAATTGACCAAGGCCACGAAACGAGGTTGGTGAACCAATACTCCCTCGAAAAAACGCCACTCCTCTACCTCGGCAATTTGATTTGAATCTTACTCGACGCAAAAAAAAAAAAAAAAAAAAAAAAAACTCCCTTGCCATCGTGTCTATAAAAACCCTGGCCACTACTTGAATCATTGACGTCGACGGCAGTTTCAGGATCCCCTCTTTCTTCAGCAGCTCGACTCCCGTGGCCCCCAGCCCATCTGTATACGTCTTGTTTCATTCTGGTAACAATCTTGGCCGTGTCACAGCCGGAGCCTGCAAGCCAGATCTGAGTCTGAAAGGACCGATCAACCTCGATCATCTCCCAGAGTTGCAGGTATCTCCAATAGGACGTGGACCGGACTATGAATCTAGGTCAAACGACAGCCCCAGTCTCTGTTGCGGAACGGGACAGTTGTCACGGCCAGCTCGTCACTGCCCATCGGCTGTTCTTGGACATCTCAGCGTCGGCCAAACGGACTGGGAGCGTCATCTGCTGCTGACCTTTCGCTCCCTCGACGACTGAGTTTATGAACTATTGCTGGACGAAACGTTGCTCCCGGTACACATTTCGAAGATTGCTAGTCAGTCATCTGAACACTGGTGTTATTCCAGACTGATTGGCCCAGTGCATCAGCCGAGTCTATCCAGACCTGTTGTCCATTCTAGTTGATGCCTACAAATGTGATTCTGCGTGAAGCAGGGTCCTTTAGCTCAAGGTGGTCTGGGTCCCGATATCCAGTGACTTGGGTACTCGTGCTCCCCCGAACTCTCTCCGAACGATCTTACACTCCTCTGGAAAGACAGACATCTCCCATTGACGCCATCACTCCGGAGCTCCAAGCCCAGGTGTGAACAAGTAAGGAAGGAAGGACGAGCTCGATGTGCCGGCCCTGAGGACCAAATCGAAGTTCGGGTTCGGGTCTCGATGTCGCAGAGAGACCCTGCTGCTCGGCCTTCGTCTCGTCGATCCTCGAGATCTCCATCGAGAACAGCAGCGGGCGGGCCCTATCCAGCCGTTTCGAGTACTCGACGCAGTCATGACGCTGCTCTTGATAGTAACCAGTGGCAGACCGAGGAAAGTGACGAGCCTAGAAAACAGGTACCCGCCAAGGCTTTAGGGATGCTCAGTATTCTCAACCCATCAGATGCTAGGCCGGCAGCACTGCCGCGCGAGGCAGATGATCGAGGAGCATCCTTCAGTCGATCTACTCACTTCTTCCCTGCGACTCATGCGATTCCTCGACAACCTGCAGTGGGCGGCTCAGCCTCGAAGTCATACGCAGGGAAGTCTATTGGCACTTTGAGCCCCTCGACTTTGGCATCAGAGAGTCAACCGTCCATCGGGAGGTATCAAGGCTCCAGTCTGATTGGATCTGGAGGCACATTCGGCACTGAAGCCTCCGCAGCCTCCTCCAGCTCAAGCCGAAACATAAATCTGCCTCGCGAGTTTGGCACACCAGCGAGGGGGACCGCTCCGTCACTGTCGCCAGCCAAACGTCTACACGACTTTGACATGATGCATCACCCGAGGCAGCGTTCCGACCCGCAAACAAGCCCCGGAGCAATCCAAATGACTCGCTCTACGGAACCGGGAATGCTCAATCCTCCACTTATAGCCCAACCTCTCGAAGTTCCCTATGTCGCAGGGCATCGGGCAGCTCGAGCTCGAGATGCGTCCGGATTGGCCTCTGCCGGCGTCGATCCTCGGCATACATCTGGGGTCCAACTGGCGAACGTCCATAGGCCGCCAGGGGACTCATCCGGCTGGGCAGATGCTTTGCGCCGATCTGGCATGGGAGGGGCTGGCAGTCTGGAGGGACAGCAAGCGTTCATGACTCTTCCGGGAAACGATGTACCAATTCCCGTTCAAGTCGACTACTCGCAGGCATCAAGAAAAGCAGATGAGAAACGGCAGCGTAACGCAAAGGCGTCTACGAGGCATCGGCGGAAGAAGAAGACAATACAGGAGGAAAATGTGAGACAGCTGCAGGATCTCAAAGAAGAACGACAGCAGCTGGCTGAGGAAGTGGAGCAAATAAAGGCGCAGCGCGACTTTTACAAAGACGAGCGGAACCGCCTCAGAGATGTCGTGTCACGAACAGCTGGCATTCATCAGCATGCTACTGGACCTCCGAGTCCGAGCTCTCCGCGAAGCAGCGGCTCTTTGACGGATCGCAGTCCGCTCACACAACACCATGTGCCAACGCCAGCTCCGGCGTTTTCGGGACAGGTGCCGTTGAGAGAAGTATCGTGGCGACGATTCGGGGCCGAGGAACGCCTTGACCTTGGAGGACCAGGATCTCTCCTGACCGGCCCGATGGGCTCCTTGGCATCCCCTCAGGGTCAGACTTACGGAGCTGCAGTCCCGCACCGTCCCCCATCTGCGGCCTCCTCCGGCGGGAGCGGGGACAGGCTTCCGCCGCTGAGGACCGTGGAAGGGCCGCCGCAGCCTGCCCAGCATTCGGGACCAAGTCATGCTCACGAAGAGGGCCCTTGGGCCAGACAATGGCGTCCACTGGCTTGGACACAGTCTGAAACAGGATGGGCAGCTGCCCCGAGCAAAACCAATGATGGGCAAAGCCAAACCCAGAGACAGCCCCGGTCCTGATAACTCAGCTGAATGCAGCTGGAAAAAGTCGTGCTGGCCAGCGCGAGTGAAGCTCGCATAATGGAAAAAAAAAAAAATCAAAGCCAGAGAGCTTGCTCACGGCTCTTTCAGCTTCGACTGAAATTTTGAGGATAACTCTGTTGTCGATGATGAGTTCTTGTCGGCGTGTCAAGGATGATCTGCGCAAATGAGCATCATCCAGACGCGACCTCGAGACTGAGGTGTGCACTGCTTCTCAAAAGGACTGTTTATTGGACCAAAAATTGTTTGAAAGGCGATTAGATAGCGCAGATTCTAGGATAATGTACGACATGAGATCGCTTTTGCGTCTTTTGATTTTCCGTGATGGATTGAATGAGGCGGCATACAATTCCCACTCGGTTTGATAATCAGCCTGTGAAAAAAAAAGAAGGCGTCATTTTGGCCACGCGGGATGCTCCTCAACCCAGGGACCCGCGGTAGAGGGAAACTGTAAGGGATGGATTTTTGTTTGCATGGGAAGCCAATTTCTATCTCGGCTTCAACGACGAGAATTCATCGCGAGAGGTGCGTGCGCAATGTGCCTTGCGTGTTGACCGCTATGAAATATGCACACGCTGGTTGAGAATCAATGCCAGAAGTGGCATTGAAAAAGTTTGATTTTTTATGCTTCTATTTCAACTTTAGCATTTCCTTTTCCGTTCCCCCTTTTCCGTTCCCCCTTTTCCCTGGTGAATTGCCGTGTACTCGGTCTCATCGGGGATGAAAGTGCAAAGACGTCAAGACGTTCGGAGACAGACGTCACAGCTCGCCGCGGCTTTCTATTTTCGGCCAGTACGAGGGGAGAGGCGTCATTCTTCGCGTCCGAGCTCCCGCGTGGTGGCTCCACACAGACCCACCCAATCTCGCACGTTCTATTTCGCCATAGCAGCAGTTCGTCTTTTTTTTTTTTTAGAGGTCCCAAGCAAGCAAATCGGCCATCTGGCCTCTCCATCCCAACGCTTCACCTTACTCCCCCCCCCCTCTCTCTCTCTCTTCCTCAACCCCTCAAACCCCTTAACCCGACCGCCATAAGCATCTCCTCGAATCGACGTCTCTCTCATTGGAATCGAGAGACGAAGAGCGAAATTACTCCTGCTAGTCGAGCTCCTCTGCCACGGCCGCGCCGCCAGCTAGGCATGGCTCCGACTATTCCCTCTGCGACCACCGAGCTCGACTATCCCATCTACGCCGTCGACTTCGATCCCCAGGATGCAAATAGACTGGTAGTTGGCGGCGGGGGTGGCGCGGGAAGGTCTGGAGTCGGAAACAAAATTGTGAGTCGGAGCGTTGATGTCGCGCAAAGAAGAGTACCCAAGCTCACGTTTTGCATCTCGCCAGACGGCCCTGGATACCTCTCATCAGGGCCAAGTCCGAGTCGCCGGAGAAATCGAACTATCCAGTGAGGAAGACAGCGTCATGTCCCTTGCCGTCGGCCCGCACAGAGGCAAGACCTGCCACGTCTTTGCCGGTGTCAACTCTTCTGCCAACGAACTTATCAAGGGCACAAATCAGCATTTACGAATCTTCTCCCTTCAGCCGTCGAGAGCCAAGTCAATGCACTCGTCATCGACGTCACCGGTCACTCCTACGAAGCCACGAGCGTTTCCCGAGACGCAGATTGCAGAGGTCTCTCGCACGGCCCTGTTCACGAGAGTCGATGCAAACATGTACCAACGATTATTGCGTGTATCGGGCCCGATTGGCGCCGCGGCCTCTGCTCTGGGCAAGGAGCCTCAGATTGTCGTGTTTGACGTTGCGGTGCCGAGGCCCAAGCTCCGTGGTGTGCTGGAGTTGGCAAAGGAGGCGGAGGCTCTGGACATTGTTCAAACCGGGGCGAAGGAATTTCAACTGGCGTATTGCGACAGATGCGACCTATATACCGTTCAGATTGGCAGCAAGACGAAGGGTGAAGCCCGGCTAGTGTTTTCCATGCCTGACGATCATGGAGAAAGGCCCCAGTTTAGGTCTATCCGATACTTGACGCCCGAGTTCATCCTCGCTGTGGCCAACCTACCAAAGAGAAACACGGGCGCGCTCATCTACGGACTCCGCATGCCGTCGTCGAGCGGTCACGAAAAGGCCAGGCTGGCTGTCACAGCGCGGATACCGGGCAACCTGTCAGCCACGGCCCTGACGGTGACGAACCTGGCGCAACCGCCGACGCCGCTCGACCCGGTGGGTAACACGCAGTTCGCCATCGCTGTGGCGGGCAACAACTCGTCCATTTCGCTCTACACGTTGGAGCACCGGATCTCGCCAGCTCTCAACCTCGTCTCGCGGCTGCACCCATTCCACACCTTGAGGAGCGTCCACGGCGAGGACCAGATCTCGGGCCTCGCATTCTCGACCTTTACCACTCCCAAGACGCACATCCGAGCGCAGCACATCAAGCTGGCGAGCACGTCACTGCAGAAGACCGTCTTTGTCCACAACATCCCGCTCAAGAAGTATATTGACAAATCGGAACCTCGCAGCAGGAGGGGTCCCGCTCGGCCTGCTCGCTATGTCGTTGCGATGCCGTCCCGCGGGCCATCCGCTCAGCCTGTCATGGTGTCGCTCGCCGTGGTGGTGCTGATCCTGGCCCTCGCCGCCCAGTCGGTCAAGGAGATGTACGGCGTCGGCAGACCGCTGATATTCGCGCAGCCGTTCCTCCCCTCGTGGCATGGGTCTCTTCGAAGTCCCGATTTTCAGCCCGACTACTTTGCCGAGAACAAGCTGGTTTCAAGCCTCGCTGGGGACAGAGTCTTGAAGGCGGGCAAGCGGCTCGTGCTGCTGGACTATCCGGCTCCCGCTCAGGGCGTCACCACCCCGGCCACCACCCCGGCGACGGACCAGCTGAAGAAGTATCATGTCGACGTGCACGATTCGGATGCTCACGGGAACGCCAGGACGTGGGACCAATTGCGCGCCGACGAGAAGCGTATATGGAAAGAGAGGCTTCGAGAAGCCGGGGCGTGGACACAGAGCATGGGAGAGAGCGTCTTCAAGGGCGTCCTGTTTGGAGAATTGGCGGGCATGGTCGGCCGCGCCGTGGGTGGTTAGATGATGATGATGATGATGATGATGTTGTTGTTGTTTTTGTTGTTGCTGTTCCTGCCGGGATGATGGGCCCCGTTGGATGCAACCGGGGTTGGAAATATCATATTGGAGTGTCCTTTTGTCCTTTTGTCCTTTGGCCCCTTTTCCTTTCCTGACTGCTTGCTGTCAGCGCTGGGTTGATGCAAAGCTTGCTTGACGGTGCGGGTGGAAAAACACATGTAAAACGGAGGCGTTGCCATACCTTGTTTTCCTTGGCTGAGAAATGAAGTGGTCCCTTGCATGTATATTGTCGTGCCAAACCCGGTGCGGTTCCACGGCATGTATCTATTATTGGGTGGTGTCCTTCATTTCTCGTGTACGAATAGCAAGACGAAAGCGGCGTGTCGTAGGGTCACATCCTATTATTATTCACGGCGTCACTGTGACGGCAAGTCCCTCTTTCCAAGGACCCGAAGACGCGCGTCTGGGTGTCTTGGGGGGGTTCCTTTGGTTTCGCATGTCCGTCCATTCTGGCCCTGTGCCGGGTGTAGCCAGCCATGGTCCACCAGATTCAATCATATTTTTAACTGCTCGGGTCCAGAGTGTATAACACGGTCCCCTTTTTTTTTGTCTTTTTGTGTCTGGGGCGATCCATTCATGTACATCCTTCCCTGGACCAGACAGCCCAAACCTGCAAAGAGAGCACAATCCGAGTCTCTTCTTTCTCGCACTTTCCTTTTCCTACATACATATCCTTGCCAAGGAATGCGCTGTCGTTCCGTCTCCGACGCTGGCTTGATCATGTTCTGCCAGTAAATAAATGATTACCCTTTAAGTCGTGGTAAAGTGTGCCTACATACCTACCCTGTATATATGCAGCTGCAGATGGCTTGCTGCTGCTGCTGCTGCAAAAAAAAAAAAAAAAACCCGCGGGCCGAATGGGGCAGATGCTTTTTTTAGATATTTTTTTTTTCCCTTTTTCCCCTGCGCGCGTGGCAAGGGGGTTGTTTTTGTTTCGGACAGGCACCGCGTATAGGTTCGCATAAGATACATATGTGCTTGCTTGCTTGCTTGCTTGCCTGACAGGCATACGTTGCCATGTAGGTACGGAGTATGCGTTTTACGTACAAGTATTTGCACAGGTAGGTACATGTACGTACCTTAGCTGCGCGAAACGAGAAAAAAAAGAGCCGGACTTTGCGGCACTACGCTGCCTCCCTCCCTCCCCGGGCAGGTAGGTCAAATATGCCGAAGACCCACGTAACCCCGGGACTTGTATATCGACGAGCGTATATGTGTACACCACAACGCCCTACATACTACTACATACATACATACATACATGTGTACGAAAACACAAGTGCAGTGGAATGAGGTATATATACACCAACACACCCTGTTCTATACAACACGGGAAAAAAAAAACAAGGCCACACAGATTTCGCTCCAAAAGCCACACGGCAATCATTTCGCCGCAAAGCCACACGACCAAAAGAACCCTGCAAGGCGCTCGTCTTGGGTGTTCTTTTTTTTTTCTTACTGGGTGCGCGTCCGGAACCCCTGCCTGGCACCGTTTGAAAAGAAAAAAAATGGCACATTTTCTTGCTTGCTTGCATTTTTATTTTCTTTTTGGATTTACAGAGTAAGTAAAAAGCCAGGGGTATATCATATCTGGGGACAAGGGGGGGAAGGAGCAGCGAGCCAATTACCAGCAATGATCCCCACGCACAGCTGTAGGTAGCAAACAGGTAAGTAATAACGAGGTGAGTGCTAGCTAGCAAACCGGACGCTTACAAGGGGGAATGGGAAATGGCCTAGGTAGATAGGAAGCGCAGGGAGGTGCTTCGGACTGACAACCTACGCACGCGACACGAGGTCATCTTGTTTCCTGTTTTTTTTTTTTTTCAATCTGTGCAGCTAAAACATGCGACGAATCTTTAAAAATTTGCGCGCGTGCACACATTTTGATACATCTTGTAATTTTTTTTTTCCAAATGCCCACGTGTTTTTGTATGGCACCAAGGGGATCAAGTAGATGCCAGGGCTAGAAAAAAAAAAGACCAGACGTGGCGTCCCACACCACCCCTTATGCATCGACGCCTCGTCCTCAGCTGCGGCACACAGCTGGAGCGCATCACATGTTCTTCAAGACATACCTACCTACTGTACATACCTACCTACTGTACATGCCTACATATGTAGGTAAATAGATGGGTGGTGAGGAGGAGGGCCCCCTTCTTCAGCAGGGCTGAGCAGGGGGGGCGGGGGGGGGGCCGGGGGGAGAAAGAAGAGCACGCGCACCAGGTTGCGAGAACAAAGTGTCGTGCTCATATGTCAGTGTTGGATACTGGGTAGGTATATTAGTTTGCCGAGTTTGATCCTCTCCGCCTTTCTCTCCCTTGTTTCTTGTTACTCGCTCTCTTTCTTTCCGTCACACACACACACACTCTCTCTCGCGCGCGCGCGCACGTTGATTGGTCCCAGGCCAGGCTGACGATGCTGGGATGGACGCACCATGGTGACACAAGGCAGTCGGCACCTCCGTGCGTTCTTTGTAGACACACACACACACACCACACACACCACGTACACATGTACACACACACACACACACACACACACACACACACACACACACACACACACACACATGTACACATGTACATACATACATGTACGGAGCACGGTGGCATGACAGATGACAGATGTTGTGCCTAGATGCACCTGCTACGGACTATATACTCCTACACGTCGTTCATCTTTGCAGATCGACCCCCACGTCATCGTGTCTTCGCCATCACGATGCCACGATGACCAGGTTTCTTCTCTTGGACAGCCAGCCATTGTCGTCAAGACCTGCCGGGCAGAAAACCTCGCAGTCCGCTTCCCCCTCCCCCCGCGTTTGTGTGGACTCTCGGCGACCAACAGCAGCGCCATCCTCTGGCTCGGAACACGATAAGCTTTTTGAGCAAAACCGTCATGTCGTCCCACGAGGTACCCGAGGTGCCAAAAAGTAGGATGACGCAACGCAGCAGATGCAGGGCACCCTGCAGCTCAGACCACCAACCCGACCTTTTTTTTTTTTTTTTTTTTTTTCTCCTTCCCGACAACCCATCATCGTCTGTCCTTGTTCGTCCGCAAGGAAAGGCTGGCTGGGTTAATTTGTTGGAGCAAACAAGCCACAAACTTTTTTTCTGGGTCCCATGCTGAGACAAGCTGCTCTTGTTCCATCCATGTGGCAACAAGAGGGAGTGCCCAGTGCCCCCGCACCGCTCGTGCATTTCTGACTCCTACGTACATAACATATATGTATATTTGCCCGTACTGTGGTGTACTGTGGTGTACTGTGGTGCATCCACAGCCTGCCTCTGCGTGTCGTCGCCATTCGTCCGACCAGGGACAACACATCAGGGAAGCCAGAGTCCGGGGTCGAGGCGGCTCGACGACGCCCTGGCCAAAAGCCAAAACTTGAGGCCAATCTCAGCTTCACCACATGGCTGCTCAACCAGCCTCGAGCCGTGACTGGTCTTTTTTTTTTTTTTTTTTTTTTTTTTTTTTTTTTTTTTTCCTTCCCTCATTTGCTTCCCCGGCAAATTCAAAGTACAGCCTTCCTCTGTTCGCATGTCGATGCTTGCCTGGCCTTTGCGAGCGGACATGGTGCAGGGTGACACCCGCTCGCTCAAACATCGCCTCCGTTGTCGACCACGTTTGGGGAAGGCCAAGTTTGCGGAATATTGACAAGGGTGGTGGGGTTCCCTTGGGGAGATTCTGAGAAGCCGCCAATTTGGTCGGTGTTGGTCTGTCCTTGATCGAAGCGTCAGCAGCCCTCGCGAGAGTGTCCCCAAATTCCCTCCGTCTTGTCAATTTTTTTCAAGTTTTCCATGGACAAGACGGGCGAGGGCCGTGATCCACAGGATTATTTCCACCGGCCTGGGCCAACACGGGGCAAACATCAAGCGGCAATTCGGATCCCCTGAGTTTGCCATCATTTGAGGGAGCGGCCAAGTCTCTGGCCACGCACTCACACTCACACACGCACACCTACACAGACACACACACACCTATACACACTCACCCACGCACTTGGTGCTCTCTGGACGCACAAATTGGCTCCAAAGACTCGTCGCTGACGTGGAAGTAGAATGACAAGACTGATTGATTGACCCGCGTACTTGCCGAGGGCGTCGCACCAGGATACATACAGTAGCATGTAGCTCTTCATATCAAAGCACCACTGACCTGGACCATGGCTCTGTGATTTCCAACGCGCGTTGCCGCCGACGATGGAATGCCCGCCGTCAACCTCATTCTGACGAGGGTAACTAGACGCACGCACGTATGCAGGTTGGAGGGGTGTTGAGGGAATGAGGGGGGGAATGAGTGATGCATCCATCACCACCGACTTTTCTCTGTTTGAAGGCAGTTTGCAATCACCATGAGTTCGACGACGTATCAGGCCTGGTCGGCCAAGTGGAACCCATTTGCGACTGACGCACCAAACTAGACATGGGCCATCCTAGAATGGCGCCGGCAAGGGAGGTGAAAAGATTGCTTAGCTTTGCGCCGTTGCTGAGGCGGAACAGAGCAGCAGCACTGATTCTGATTCGTGGGCAAGCCGACAGAGTGCTTGTGGCCGCTAGCGCCATTTTCATTTTCATTTTCTCTCTTCTTTTCCAAACATTTCTTGGGCCGTCTTGACGACGAGGCGATCGTGACAAGGCCGATGCGTTTACTCTTGCTGATGGACACCAAGCAAGCAGAGCCGGTCAAGTTGGAAGCCAATACCCAACAGATATGCCAAGGGCACCATCCAAGGTCCATTTCGAGGCCCGCCGGGAGCTTATCGAGGGGCACGGTGATCCGTCCGCTCTGCATAGCCACCACGCCAAGTGAAGAGTCGGTACGGTACAGACGGGGGGGGGAGGCACCGCTCTGGTGCAACAACGTCCGTAGTCCGTCAACACTATTTCCAGAGTGCTGTACCCAGTACCGGCATCGTGAACTCTCAGAGCAAAGCTTGTCAGCCTTAACCTTGAAGCTGGCTGACTTGGCACGCACGGTACAGCTCATCTGCTGCTGCCCCGGGCGCCAAACGTCCCACTCGCGATTCCCGCTCGGCATGCAGACCAAGATGCCATCGTATTTGTCAGAACAGAGACTGAAGAGAGGAAGGGAAGTATGTATGCCAGGCATCTACGCACCTATCTACGCACCTGGAACTCCAAACTTGCTGCCTGCCTGCCCACCCACCCCATACACAGGTACACACACACACACACACATTGAGAGTGGATGTAGGTGTGGTGTCCTACCCGCCATGGCATTGTTGCGAGTGAAGGTTCGCAGGGGGTTCCTCTAGTCTTGACGGGGGCGGGCTGAAGGGAGCAGCTAGGGCCCAAGATCCCTGCCATCGGCACCCCCAAGAGCTACGGCCCCAGGCGCTCCTAGCTTCTAGGCGTCCCCAGACCCCCGTAACCGTCTGGTACCTGGAGGGCTCACTTGCGATTGGTGACTAAGTAGGTACCTGGCGCGTAGCCCGGACTGCCCACCATGCATTGGGCTGCCAGAGCACCGTAGCAGTAGAGACGGCAGACAGGCCTGGCAGATAAAATGGCAGATATCGAAACGGTCTCCACGAGACGATAGCGATGCATACATACCTACCTAGTAGGTATGTTTTGTATGTTTTGTATGTATGTGCAATCGCTCGACGAAGCACGAAGCACGAGCCGGTCTTCCTTTGGTCTGTCTGTCCGTTGGTCGCGCAGGATAAAGACAAGGGACCAAAGACGGAGGGAAAAAAAAAAAGCAATCACCACGATGCTAGTTTCGTTGCCCGCCTGCCTACCAGAGACTGGGGTTTGCCCAGGCGACTCCGGTATACCAACCAAAGCCGCGTTGGGCCCAGTCGTCGCCGCCCCAGTCCGCCAGTGCCAGGCACTACCAGTCAAAAGTCTGAAGGTTGTCATCGGGATTGGTGAGTGACAAACAGGATGTTGAGGGGGTGGGCGTGCAATACAGATTGAAACCTTGTCACAGCCCGCAGTCCGCTTCCTCTCTTCTTTCGACCTTTTCATTTTTGCTGTTTCCCACTTCTTCCCACCCGAGCGAGCGTAAGAGGTCCCTGCTGCCCTGCTGTCCTGATACGGGCAAGTGCAAGCCTAGCTTCAGCACCTGCCAATCTCTCGTCCGACCTCCCCCTCTACTCCTCATGCAAAAATGTATAGCTGTGTGAGAATCCGCGTTCGTGCTTCGGAAACTTGACGGGATTGCAGAGATTATTCTGTGGCTGCTGCGTGCATACCTAGAGACCTACCTATTAGGCATGCATGTACACAGGGGATCAAATCTTTCGATTCTTGGCCACTTTGGACGCAAAAGACGTCAGCACGCAGCAAGCCCATGCCATACGTACCTACATCTTGAGCTGCGAGTGCGTTGGACAGTAGGTAGGACATGCATGCCCTTCGCGGCCAGGACAAAGGAGACTGTGCAGCGAAGCGGCACTAGTAAAGGCACGCATGTGCTGTACCTAAACCTGCCATTGTGTGTTTCTACAGGGACCTCGGTACTGTGGGTCCCAGGTAATTCCGGGTTTCTTTACGTGGTGAGCCCATACAAAAAAAAAAAAAAAAAAAAAAAAAAAACTCGGAATCACCTGTGAGGCACTGTAGATACTACAGTATGTCTGTCTGTAGAAACCATCACGCCCAACGGCATTGCACGAGACAGGTAGGCCAGTCTTGGTGTACTATCCAATGTTCTGGTGTCATATGGGACGGTATGAAGGATAGCCAGCCAGAGGGGCAATGTGAAGCCGGGACTTTCGCCATCCACTCACTCCACAGAGCACGCACGAGTCGTCGTCTGTCGACCGACGTGCTATCATCAGTTCTCCCTCTGACGACGCCCGACACCAGACGGATCCTCCAATGAAGCAGCCCCCTCCTGTGCCCGCAGTCATTCATCAGCTTCGTCAGCCAGGACGTAAACTCGTAATTTCATGGCCGCAAAAGGCGACCGTCGTCTACCGAACGCTGCAGACAGATCTGTCTTTGCGCTCTCTGCGTCTTGGGAACTTTGTTCCTTCTGGCGGCGTTTCAGCCCGCTGCCGCCTTGACGATGGGAGGGTAAAGTGCCTACTAGGTAGGTACCTGGGTAGGAACGTGCTGTGCCTAGTGCGTTCCCCTAAAAGCCGTACAGACATGGAGGGGCGAGGAACATTTTGGGTAGGTCGGCAAGTATCTGCCAGGCGGACAGGTTCCTGGAAGGTACCTACCTCCTCAGGTTCGAAGTGGTGGTAGCGACTAGAGGCACACCTGCTGAAGTGGAAGTGCGGTCCGCACAGGAGGCGAGAGGGGGTTTTGTTAGTAGACACAGGGGCGTTTTTGTAGTATCGCTCGGTAGGTGGCCATTCTCTTGCAAGGCAAGTGACTGGGGCCCTGGTCCTTGCTATGGGGGGCCCGCTGCCCGCCCGCCCTCCTCAGTTGCTTCTTGCTTGCTGGGTGTGCCTCGCTCCAGTAGATTGGGCTGCTGCCGTGGCTCACCTCTCACCCGGCTTGTTTTCTCCAGTCCTCCTCCTCCTGCCGCCCATCTACACACAACATTCGAGGTTCGTTTCGGCGACGACAGCGTCTCCCAAACCACCCCCTCTCTCCTCTTTCTCTCCCCTCTCCACCATCTTCTAAGAGTTCTGCTGAGCTCGGGCTCCGACCATTCGTCTGTCCCCTGGACTCTCTTTCTCGTGCGCTCTGCCGCCGATTTTCATGCCTCTCACCGACAAACCTCGTTGTCGTGATATCCCAAACCACCACCACCACCACCACCACCACCACCACCACCACCGTTCGTTCCATTGCGCAGGCCCACGCCGAGTCTCATTGATTTGCTACGACACTCCGCCGCCGAACAGGAGACCCAGTGACGGCCAAAAGCATAGCGACCTGACCTAGTCCTCGCTTGCAGATGTTGCGGGAGACGCCATTGTGCCTCGCCGTTTCTCGCCGATTCATCTCGCCACTCCTGGCAACGCAAAAGCTTCGCAGTCAGTTCGGCACTTGGCCGAATTGACTGACTCTCTGCCTAGTGTGCAGAGACAAGATAATTGGATCACTCGACTGCCTTGCTTGTACCAAAGCCCACCGCTGCAAAGTCTATTTCTAAGGCCTTCCCGTTTACGCGAACTTTGTCGCCATTTATAAGGCCGACAGGCCCACATCTCCTCGACGCCAGCCATCTTATGTGGCTTCTTCATCTTCTCTCCGTCCCTCCACTGTTGCTGATTTTTCACGCTGCACCATCCAAGTCTCAACTTCGTCCAACGGAGCCTTGTCGACACTGTTTATGAACCCTGCCAGAGTGAGAGAGACTGGCTTGATTCCCTTCGTGGCTTGGCAAGCATTAGAAACCGAGGTTATCGCTCGACCAATTGACCTGATCCATTGCGCCGACAACGACTGCGGCTATGGCCGCTAGTATGCAGCAAATGGCAGGGGCCGGCTCGATGATGGCCCAGCAGCAGCGACGGCCTCAGATCTCTCAGCAACTTCAAAACATGGTCTACGCAAACCTTGCTCATTCCCAGCCACCTAACGCCCTCCCTTGGCATGGCAATATCAGCATAAGTGAGCGTATGGGCAAGGCCTTGGATCTGTATGTTCATTCCCTTTCTACTTATCGACACAACCCTTCCTTTCGACAAATTTGAACCCGCTGACCTGTCATTCAGGATTTCGAATGTCGCCTTGGCCATGAGCGGCGTTGACGTCGTCCGAGCTACCGACTACGGATGTGTTTTTGAACGTGACGTGTTCGCCAAGTCTCCTACCCGGGTAATCAATACTACTTCTGATGGCGAATTTGGATCCTTTGCCGTGCAGTGGCTGACTTTGTGGCAGGAAGCATACGATCAAGCCATGACGAATAAAACAATGGAGTTCTTCAAAAAGCGACAGGCAAATGAGTCTAATATCCAGACGACACTCAACGCCAACGCCCAGGCCCAAGCACAGGTTCACGCTCAAGCGGCTCAAGCCCAGGCTATGATGAATATACAGGCACAAATGAGCCGTGGTATAGGGCAAGCTCAGCAAGGTTTCCAGCACCTCCAGCAACTCCAGCACCAGCTGCAAGGACCACATTTGACACCGCAGCCCCAGCAGCAATCCCAGCAGCCGCAGCCGCAGCCGCAACAACAGCAACAGCAACAGCCATATGGCATGGGAGGCATGGGCACTGCGAACCAGGCTGGTCGTGGGGCCATGGGCCAGACCCAACAGGCCATGACGGTGCAGAACCGCCAACCTCAGATAAACATCAACGATCTCTCGAGGCTCGTTCCGCATGACAGGGCAAGAGTGATTGAATTTGCTGAGCATATTTTGTCTGGTTTTTCAGACTCGCAGAAGCAACATACGAGAATGCTGCTTCAACAAAAGCTACCTCCTCAGCAGCTCGCCGAATTAACAGCCCAAGGGAAGGATCTACTGGAATGGTTTTATCAGGGCCAAGCCTTGACACTCATGAAAAATGGCGGTCCGAATAACCTTTCACAGCAGCAGCAGCAGCAGCAACAACAGCAACAGCAACAACAACAGCAACAACAACAACAGCAACAACAACAACAACAACAACAACAACAACAGCAACAACAACAACAACAGCAACAACAACAACAACAACAACAACAACAACAACAACAACAACAACAACAACAACAGCAGCAGCAGCAGCAGCAGCAACAGCAACAACAACAACAGCAACAACAACAACATCATCAATCCGTTGCTCAGAGCCAAAACGTGGGACAGGTGCAACCCACAGCCATGGCCCAACAGCAGAGTCAACAATCCTTCCAACAACGACGGAACATGATGAACGGTGGCCAGCCAAACGATTTCACGCAGTTCCCACCCAACATGAAGAGTATCAAGGATCAGCAATGGAATGGATACATGGCGCAACAGCTGGGTCAAATGGTCGTCCCGGCTAGCTCGGCTGCGACTCCTCAGCCCGGCAACCAAAACATCCCCGGCACTCAAATGCAAAATCAGACACCTCGCCAGGGCCAACCGCAGCCGCAACAACAACAAGCAGTGCCCGTTCGTCAGATGAAAACCATACCGCCGGCACAGCAGATGAACATGCCGCAGCAGGGCCAGCAGAGTGGCGGGATGCCCGGTGGTATACCACCATCACAAAGCCCAGGCATGAACACACTGAACACACCGGTTTCTCGGGCGCCCGGTGGTGGCATGAATTCTATGACTGGCCAAATGCCGGGGCCAGGCACCGTACCTTTCGGCGATCAACGCTTCAACCAAGGCACACAGCGGCCGAACAGCCAAGCCTTCAATGCCATGATGGCGAACATGACCCCGGAGCAGCGTGCGGAGCTGCAGCAGCACGGCCCCAACAAGATGCCCGACCTCATTCGGAGGTGGTACCAAGCCCAGCAGGGCCAACTTAGAGAACAGTTATCCTTGCTCGGGCCACGTGCACCGAACCAGTATGTCGGACCGATGAACATGGGTCAGGGGCCTCAGGCTCTACAGTCCAACAACTCTGGCATACCGGCGAACCCGCAGCAGCAGACGCAGGTGCCGCGCATACCGAATCAAAATAGTCAGGCACAAGCATTGATGGACTCTATGGATATACCACAGGTAGTCCAAAATATTACCGGGCCACTCCCTGGCGAGGTCAAGAAATGGAGAGATTTGAAAGCCTGGCTCAGCCAGAACGACGGTATGACGCAATCGCAACACAACTCGCTCTTATCTTATCAACACCGTCAGTTTCAGTTTATTCTGCAGAAGAAAGCCAGCGCGCAGCAGCCCGCTGGGCAAAATTCGACTGCCAATGCGATGGCGACGCCCAACGGGGTGACGCTAACGCCCAACCAGCAGATGGGGCTGCAGAGATCGCTCGCGAATGTCCCGCCGGAAATACTTCAGGTCTCGGCACAAGACATTTCCAATCTGCGAATACATAGACCGAATCTGGCTGGGATGACTGATGAGAACCTAAGAAACCTGGCCATGCAGATAAAGAGGCAAACATGGCAGCAGCAGCAACTGCGACAGCATCAGCAGGCGCACCTCGCGAGATCTCAGCAAATGCAAGAACAGACGCCTGGCCAGCCCCAAATTCAAACTCCCGGATTCACACCAAACGTCATGGGCCAGGGTCCGATACCAGTGCAGCAAACCACCCAACAGCAGGGTCGGACTCCTCAATCTCAGACTCAAGCGAGTCCCTCGAATCTTACCCAAACCACTCCCTCACAACCCGCCGCACCACCGAGACCATCACATACCCAGGCCGGGAACCAAAATCGGAGTCAAGCCCCAGCTTCACGGGGACTCAAGCGGCCGAGCACCGACGACCTCGTAGACACGGCAGCAGCGCCTTCAATCGACCGCTTGAAGGCTGCACCAGGTCGGCCCGCTCCACAGCCAAACGCCCACGCCCAGCTTGTCAAACCGGTTGTGCCCATACTCAGTCAGCAGCAGCTTGCTACGCTGAAGCCCGAGCAGCGGGCCAAGTACGAAGAGATGTTGAAGCACCAGAACCAGGCCCGAACCGCCGAGCTCAGTGAGATGACAGCTCGACTGCGTTCGATAAGCGCGGAGGAAGCGAAAAAGTGCAACCAGGAGAGCATGCCCGACATTCCTATGAATCAGCAGGAGCACAATGATACAGGGGCCCGACTCCTACGCATCGCTGCAGACATGAACAAGGTCAATCGTGGCCTGTCGAGGTGGTACGCCATCACTCGGGATGACGACCGGGTCAGGATGTTTGCCAGAACTGTAAGTGACTCTTTTGAGATCTTCTAGTCTGAACCTTTACCCTGAGCCCGAAACACCGGGCTTATACCGAAGAAAAATACATCTGACAAATTTGCAGCGGGCACGGGTCGCAAGGCAATTTGCGGACGGCGAGCCGATGATGGTCCTGAGGGATAAGTTCAGCATTAGTTCGGATGAGGTAACTCAAGCCCGGGCTATGCTGGAGGGCATGGCCATGGATCTGGCGAACCATACGAAGAGCAGCAAGAACCTGATGAAACCCGGACAAGCGCAACCGGGGCAAGGCTCCACGGTCCCAAACCGAGCACCGCAGGGACAGCAGCAGCCGCAGCCGCAGCCGCAGCAGCCGCAGCAGCCGCAGCAGCCGCAGCAACTACAACTGCAACAACCATCGCGGGACCAGTCATTGAGTCAGCACGACATTGAGCCGCAGCAACCGCCCCAAACGACGCCTTTGAATGCCGCTAATCTTGAAAAGAATGCCCTGGCGACAAGAAGTCAGAAGGCTGGCGTCTCCCGATCCCAGGTCCCTCCGGCGCCTATAGCCACGCAACCTCCGTTCCCCTTTGGCGGGTCGTCGCCGCACGGCAACCCCAGCTACATAGGCAAACAAAAGAACATGAACCTCCAGCTGCCAACTGCCCGCAAAAAGGCCAAGCTGTCAGGGCAGCAGCCAGGACAGCAGCCAGGACAGCAGCCAGGACAGATGGCACAAGGGACCTCGGCGGGCTCGCCCAACACTGCACACAATGTGGCACAAACGGTGCGTCGTCAAGAGCCTCCCAAACGCAGGTTCATGTGCCAAGAAGTGCCAGACTGTGAGTTGGCAATTTCGGGATTTGCGGATGAACAGGCACTGCAGCACCACGTGGAAGAGGAGCACAACAAACCCAAGCGAGATCCTTTCAAGTTTGCCAAGGAGAGCTTGGCGCTGAGTCTCGGTCTGGATCTCGACGGTACCTCCAAGAAGCCTGACGAGGGTGCCCAGAAGATGGCTCCCTCGACATCGAGACAGGGGCAAACGCCCAAGAACGCCGCAGGCACTCCGATGTCTCAAGACAATGGTATGAAGAGAAGCGGAAGCGCCCTGAGCAAAGGTGGTGATGGAAAGCCAAAGGCAGACTCGTCTGGAGTCGACGGAAAGGCAGCGGGCAAAAGGAGACCTTGGTCGACCTCGGTTCTCGACGTGCAATCGCTGATTAGCAATCTCGGCTTCGACAAGTTTCTGCCCACAGAGACCAACGAGGCGCTCTTCTTGGCTTCCGCATGTGCCAACGATACACCCGCGTCCAGTAAAGATGGCGGATCGAGCGAGCCCAACAGCGACATTTCGGAAGGAGCGGCCCTGGACATTGATCAGAAATGGCGAACACTCGAGGAAGACTTGTGGATGAACATCAGTCTCGAGGAGGCAGTCGAGCTCAAGCCAGAAATCTTGCGTGGCCGGGGTGGACCGCCGGACTGGGACGATTACAACAAAGTTGACTTTTCGAAACCTTTCCAGATGGAATTTCCCGGCTTCACAATAGGGCTGGCTTAGGCAGAATCAAACGCTCTCCTCCATCGGGACGACCAAAGTGCGCATCCAGGGCTGGCTGCGTACTGAAGACTTCTGTCTCGATGAATCAGCCAATGTTGGTTGATCTGATGGCTGACCCTGATGTTGGCGACTTCTTTTCGCTGTGTATTCTTCTTAAGCATTGGAAAAGGCAGCATCATGCATGTTTCATGTCATGGCGGGCTCGGAGTCAGCTGATTTCGCGTTGTTTGTTTGTTTTTTCTATCTTCTTTTTGTTTCTCAATTCTTCTCTCAGCCTTTGCGCTGAGTGTATCTAGGATATATACCCGGGAAATGTTGGATCCTATTGAAGAGACTCTGGGGAACGAGTCGGATGGACGACGAATAGAGACGAGAAGGGCGGTTGAAGATGATTTTCTAAATCATGGTTGGAAGGGGCGCATGGAGAAATGAGAAGGGCAAAATCGGCGAGCCCGCTCTTGTCGGTGAGCTTCGACCTCGTGTTTGGAGGCTTGAAACGTTTTCTCTGTTCTGCATGACGAGGTGAATAGGGAGTCGATTAGTCGATTCCGCTCCCGTTGTTTTTCTACTTCTTGTCTCTGCTGCGCAGCCTGCCACGCCATGGAAGAGTACGGCGCATGTTTTCGCTTGCGTAGGAGCTACGTGTACATGCCAATTTTGAGTTCACATTCATCCTCAGTTTCATCCTCAAAAGGAACTGGGAGGTGCTAGTTACGCATGTATCGGTCATTAAAATAGATGACGTGATGACGTCGAGTCTTTTGCTCATTTGCATGAAGCAGTGATGAATGTTGTCCAGACTGGGTGTGTGCGTCGGACCTGGAGAGAATACTTTGGAGCATTCACCTATATCTACCTACTAGGATGTATGCAGCATCTAGTACCCAGTACCTCTCAGCTAGTAAGGTGCCTGACATATCTACCTACTAGGTACTCATACGTTTAAATACCATTGCCGGCCGGCCCATTGTCACGTTGATTATTCGCGACTGTTTGCGCATCTGCTTCGTGTACGTAATGGCAATGCAATCAATCATTGATTTTTCATAGCAGGCCCTTGCCTCAAGGGCGTGGTTTGCGCTGCCGGAGGGCCCCTGAAATTTGGAATTTGGAATAGAACAATCAATAAGCACATTATGTATTCAGGAATAAAAGAAGAGAAGAAGAGCAAAAGGAGGCAATTGACGTTGATCCGCAACATCAGCGCCGCGAGGAGCAGATGAGAGGAGAGAGAGAGAGAGAGAGAGAGAGAGAGAGAGAGCGCAATCAATCAAATGTCTTTCAAACCCCTTTTCTGTTTGGTACAAATTGCAGAGTACAATGCTGTACGGAGTACTTCGTACTGTAGGTGAATCCTCGGGCTCCGCCAGTGCGCATGAAGTTGACAGGGAATTGACATCCTGGCAATCAGATGCGGTGCCACGAGGAAGACATTGGTTGGGGGGGGGGGGGGGGGTCGAATTGTTGCCAAATCCAGTTTCCCCCTTCTCGTTCTCTCCCATCTTCTGTTATTTTTCTTCGTCGTCTCATTGCCTTGACTGGCGAATGGGTTGAAAGCTTTCTACCTGGCACGCCGGCGCTGTGCTTGTCTGCGCATGCCTTTATTCATTCATTTATTATTTTATTTTATTCATAATTCAATAAGTGGGCGCCCTCATGGGAAAGAAGTGGATATGCTCTGGTTGCGGCGGTATTTCAACCATGTCGCCCCGTGCTACAAGCGTGACACAAAGGGGAGATTGGGTTCGTATGTATACGGATCGAGTGGAAGGGAAAAGAATTAAACAGGTCCAGTCGGGTCGACCGACTCACTGGGCTGCCGTTGCGTCAAGCAAGGAGGAGTTTTTTATGGACGGCACGACATTGTCCTCGGTGCTCCGAAAGGGGCAGCAGGCAAGCGGGCAGATGGTATGGGAATAAGCCGGGCTTATGGAGAATTGAAATTCCTGCTTAGCCACCCCTCTCTCAACTCTGCTATCGATAGGGAGCAAAGGCCGTTGGCGGCGTGGGAGTAAGAAGAAAAAAAAAACGGCGCGCGGGCGCCCTTCCTCTCCATGAACGGCTGGCTTAGCCGGGTGGGGGGGAAATCGCCACCCACAGCCATTCAGGGCCCAAACCAACCACAACCAACCACAACCAACCACAACCAACCACAACCAACCACAACCAACCACAACCAGCCAAAGCCCCACAATCCCCTGGCCAGCCCAAATGCATTTCCCGCAAGCTGCTGCTTTACGTGGCTGAGCTCCGTAAAAAATCATGAGGAGCACAATCCCGCACATGCCAGTGGGAGGCCAGTCAGAGGCCAGTGGGAGGCGGAGGCAGCGAACAAGGCAAAGACAACCCGCACTTGCACCTGCACCTGCCCTGGCAAAGCAGGTAATGGCAACGTCCTGAGAGGTCCTATGCCCGGCTTGATTTGCGCGTCCAGCCGCCAGGGGTGCGTGTCCACGCCCCATGTCCATGCTGGGTGGATGGTTGAGTGGATGGTTGGACGGATGGTTGGATGGAGGATGGATGGAGGATGGATGGATGGATGGATGGATGGATGGACCGATGGACGAATGGGCTCGGCCGGCAATGATGCTGCCCGCCTCTCATTAAAATCCCAAACATTGTCCCACAATGTACCTGTTGCCCTTTTTTTTTTTTTTTTTTTTTTTTTTTTTTTATTTCCATCGCATCCTGTCGAGTCAGGCCGGGCCAGGTCGAGTCTTCTGCCTGCCTGCCTGCTCGTGACGTTGCCTGAGCCGTTTGCGGCCCTCACCCTCCCGCCTTTTAAGCATCTGAATTTTTTTTTTTTTTAAAACACCTGATCATCCCACTTCTGCGTCTCCGAGCGCAGCCCACACACCGCCCAATCCTCGTGGAACCATGCTGAGCTTGCGAAATGCTGTTGGTAAGCCTCGCGCTGCCGGCCGCTCGCGATTCTCAAAAGCCCTGCCCTCAGTCCCCGTGGCAGACGATATCACCAACAGCCCTCCTGCTCCGTCGCCGCCGCCGCCTCCGCCTCCGCCTCCGCCTCGTGACGATAGCAAGGGCGCCAAGAGCATCAGGACCATCAGGAGCATAAGGAGCATCAAGAGCTTGGTCAGGAAACCTGTTGCCTCGTCCACATCCTCGAAACCAGCAACCGCCCTTTCACTGCCTGGAACTCCCGACCTCGCCTCCCCTACGCCTTCGTCCTCGTCGACCGCCGCAAAGGCCATACCAAGACGGCCAGTCGCTCTCGCTTCACAGCCTGCCGTACTACCGTCAGCTGTAGTTTTGCCTCCCGAGCCCTCTCCCACCGACTCCATCTGCAGCCTGCTGGCGGCCTATTCATCAGAGGACGACGCCCCTGCCGCCCCTGCCGCCCCTGCCACCCCTGTGCTCGGCAGCATCTACACGCCCGCAGTAATGGCCAGCGGTCCCTGTGATTCTGAGCCTGAACCCCAACTGAATCCTGGATATCAGGGCCCATCACCCGCACTCCGAGCTCCGTTTGAAACCGGGCATCCCGCCTACGCTGCAGTATCAAGCAGCGAATCTGCACGGAACAATCAGCCATTGCCTGAGCTCCCTCCCGCAGATGAAACCGCTCGCTCGTCTCTGAAGCCTTTACCATCACCGCCCTTGACAGACAAAGTCTCGCCTTCCGGACCCGAGCTCCGACACCATCCACTGCAGACCAATGAGAGGGACTCGGAGCTGCCAGACCTCAAATTAGACTACAGTTTTGGCTCCACGACATCAAACTCCTCCATCCAGACCGCCGTCATCAAAGCGGCCTCGAGCGAGACGGCAAGACCATTCATCCATCTTCAAGGCCCAATCCTGGGCCTGCCAGGACTGAACATCACGCCCCCATCAAATGAAGGAAGCCGAGAAACCACGGAACAGATGGGATGCGCCAGCTCGAAAGCACTGGCCCAAGAATATGAGGCACCTTCCGTCTTGCACCATGCGCCAGATATCAAGGCATTCCCGCCGCGGACAGACAGTAAAAGGCCTCCCACACCCGAGTATCGCACGGGAGAAACTGCGCCCCCGCCTGCTTTGATGGAACACGTCGCCAAGCCAGCGTCGCCCATCTCGGCCTCAAGCTCACCCAGAGAGGAACTTCGGACAGACACGCCCAGCACCTCGACGCCGCCGCCGCCCCTACCGCCAACTCTTCTCTCACCAAAGAAGGAGCTCAAGACCCATTTCATCCCAGCCGCCTTCGAGACAGGCCCCCGACCAAGACTACCCTCCGCGGCGCCAGATCTTCGCTTGACGAGCAGCTTGCAACAGTCGCCGCAGATTGGCAAGTCCTTATCACGAGAAGCCCCTATCCCTCGGAGGGAGGGGCCTTTTCCGGCCGCCTTCATCGCCTCATCCTCCTCCACAACAAGCACCGTCCTCGCCCACAGTCCAGCTCCCAGTGAAGCGCAAGGCTCGGCGTCCAAACGCAGCTTGCAGACGTTCGGCGACGCCTCTGACCTAAACCCCGGTCCGCCTCCGCCTCCTCAGCTGCCGACAACGCCGTCTGTCGAGCTCAACTCCAGGATAGTGCAATCAGACACGTACGGTCCGATGTACAGGGGCCGGGATGGGACTTTGTACCCTGAAATGAAAGTCACAGGAGAGCCCGACGCCAAGGCCGTCTACTTTCCCATTCGGGCAGACGAGCCGCTGATGCCTGGGACCATCATCGCCTCCAGGCCACCGACTCAGTCCCATCATAACTGCTTCCACCAACATAGAGTCATGAATCGCAGATCGAACCGGCACCACCCTCTCACCTGTCAGACGTGTGACAAGGCCGACGTGGAGGATCGCTGGGTCTGCACGTTCTGCCACCTTCGTATCTGTGAGACATGCCTGCGAGCACTCAACGGACACCAAAGAAACCTGAGAAGACTATTGGACCAGCTGGGCACCAGCACCCCTCTTAGCTTGTCCTCTGCATCACGACCGGCGTCTGCTCTAGGCATCCAAATACCCGTCTGATTTCCTACCTTGTATCTCGGACGTCGAGAGAACCTTGCCGAACCGCCATACTCTGTGACTTTTAGGAAAAGCACCACATCAGCTTATACTGTAGGGCTTCTAATTAAGACTTCTTCTTTTCGTCTACCAACCCTTGGGGGTTTTCCATATGTATTCATTTCCGCTTGCCCTCAGTGGAAGGGACTTGCAGGTTTTTCTTTCTCTTTCTTTCTATTTTTTTTTTCTTTCTGGAAGAAGAATCGACCTGTGTCTTGTGCGGATCGTACTCCGACATTGGAGGGTCAAGATGAAAGACAGCATGTTGACTTTGATGGAGCACGAGGACTAAAGATACCAAATGTTACGCGGCTGGGAGGTCGGAGGACTATTGCAATTCTATTTCTTTTTGACCTTGTTCACTTTGGATATACCATTTAGCAGAAGAGCTGTGGTGGCTCGGGAATTGAAGGATGTGGTTCTTACACTTTAGACATGAAGCTGACGCGTTCGCCTGTCCGTGTCATTTACCCAAACTTTGATGTTGGAACTCAACGATTCCACGGCATGTGGGAAAAAGGTACTTTTGTTGTCTCTTGTCGTGATACCAAGACCCTTGCATGCCCAGAATCATCTTCCACTAGTTTTTACACTGTCTCCGTTTCCGTTTGGTCCCTTCGTTTTTTTTTCTTTTTTCTTATTCGCTCAATGCTCGGCCACTTCTGTCCATTTACCGACATGCCGGCTGGACGACGACGCCCAGAAAAGATGCAGATGAGACATTTACCTCGACAGACACGTGTATTTGTGCGGGGCGGCCGCCTAGAGTATGCACGTAGGTACATTAGGTACTGGACATATGCACCACACACACCCTGACACATACCCTGCTTGCTGCAAGCAGGGTCACCTCGTCACTTTCTTCTCCCACCCCCAATCTTCCGCCGTCAGCCTCTCTACCTCTTTACCTCTCCTTCCTTGAACTGCCTACCTGGCCATATACCAGGTGCGCAGGAACCAAGATTGTCGGGACATGTTGTTGTTGTTTCTTCCTCCCTTCTCCCCACCAACGAGCTCGGTCTCTCTGCCAGGACCGTCAAGATAGTACTCGTCGAGAACCTTGGCCTGGCCGCGGCCGACATGGACCCCTCGGCAAGTCGGCAACATGGTCGGCTGGTGCCGCTGAAGCAGCCGTTGGCGTCTGGTATCGCGAAGCCGGTCAAGGCCAATGGGGGACGAATGCTCTCTTCATCTTCTGCTGATTCTGCTGGTACTGGTACGGGTACTGCGCGTGCTGGTACTACTGGTGCTACGACGACTACTGGCGGTGGAGGTGCCGCGATATCAGGCCCCGCCAGGAAGCAAATCGCGACGGCGACGGCTCGTCGCGGCGCGGCGACACATATTCGTGCTGGGAGCACGTCGGCGTCGGCAACTGCTGCTGGAGCTGGGTTGGGTTTAGGCGGCCATGGACGGAGCACGTCTGGGGATAAAGGATCCGGGGTTGGAGCTGTGAGGCCCGCGTCTTTGGTTGGGGGGCGGAAGCTCCCGTTGGTGCAGGGACAACGACAGCAGCAGCAGCAGCAGCAGCAGAAACCGAATTTGAAACCACAGCAGCAACCGCAGCAGCCAGCCCCCCGTCTTCGACCAGCCTTTTCAACCCTGCAGCAGCACTATTCGCCTGCAAAGACGCAGACGTGCAAGCCACTCACCTCGACTATCCTCGCGCCGCCTTCGCCGTCCAAGCTTCCCGCAAACAGAAACGCCTCGGCCGAGACGGGCAGGGCACAAGCCGAGCTGCTGCAGCTTCATCTCCTGCATCGAGATTCTCGGCGTGTCCAGACGCAGTGGGAAGCGAGCGCCCGGGAGAAGCTCCGAAGACGCTTCCATCACCTCGGCCAGCAGAACCAACATGTCGCGCAGAGGGAGCAGGCCGTCGTCGAGCAGGGAAATATACTCACACTCTGGCAATGGGCTCGTCGCAGCAAAGATGGCCAGGGCATTGAGGAGACAATCCAGCTCGTGGACGAGATCTTCACGGGCCTGTGGGCACTTGGTGAGCCGTCCTTGGGGTTGACCGAGGGCCGCTACGCGTACATCGTGCGACGTTTCGAGCGCTGGATCGAACATGTTGGCCGCGTCGAAGAGGCCAGACTCGACGAGAACAAGCTGCTGCCGATGTTGCTCTCCCATCATAATGATGACAACGAGGGCCAACAAGACGCGCTCTTCATCAGGGAGCTCGACGTCTCTTGGAGACAAGAACGTGCAAGCGTGTCACGGAAACTCGAGGGCTGGAAGGATGCGCTCTCTGCCCTCCACGACGATATGATGGCCAACGCCGAGACGCCTGGTGCGGACGGGCCGAGCACCCTGGAGAGGATGCTCCGATGCGCACGGGAGCTCGTCAACGACATGATGACGGAGCTGCTGGTCATGGAGGACATTGAGCAGCAGGTTCTCGCGAGGGAAGACGCGTGGGTGCAGAGGATGAATCGGGCAGATGGGAACGAGCAGGATTTCGATACCCCAGGTCTCGGTGCATGGCAAACTTGATTGATGACTTTTGCCCCTTTTCACTTTCTCTAGTAGCATGGGTAGAGGTCTAGATTCGAATATGTCGTGTGATGAAAAAAACGCAACACACAAATGTAAAAAAAAAAAAAAAAAAAAAAAAAAAAAAAAAAGGGAGGCAGCAAGGAAACTTCTCTTGTCTAGTCTGTTCTACCTAGGATATCTCCATCTCTGACGTCTTGAATCTGTGCCGTGGCGCCCTTTGGACAAAAGGTCCAGGTGCACGAGGCTGAATACCTTTTTTTTCTTTTTTCCTTTGTTAAATTTGTGTGGCATCTTGGTCTCTCGAAACCCGCGCCAAATTGGATAGCATCTTCTTGGCGTAAACAACACCTGGATTAAGAATGGTAAATCAATGACATGAGGAGAGAACCGGGTCGGACCATGGGTTTCAGAGAAAGGCCTTTCTGGGAAAGCCGAGGCCCTCGACGGCAGGCTCGTCGACAAACCAGCTGCACTTGTCGCCGAGGGCATCGTTGACCAGGGCGCAGGGCAAGTCGCCGGCATCATCGAAAATCTGCTTCATAATGTCCTGTTTGCCGGCGCCGGTGGCAACAAAGGCGACGCGCAGAGCGTGTGTGACGACGGGCAAGGTGAGTGTGATTCTCCTGGGCGGCGGCTTGGGCGAGTCCTCGACCGGGGCGACCCAGGCGTCCGTCTCGCGGAGCAGAGGATGGCCCGGGAAGAGGGAGCAGGTGTGGCCGTCGGGACCGCACCCGAGAAGTAGAAGATCAAAAATGGGAAGCCGGACCGAGTCGCGGCTGGCGAAGCTCTCGACGAGTAACTTCTCGTAGCTGTCGGCAAGCTCCTGGGTGTCTTCAAGGTGCTCGGTGTTGATGGGCCGCACCGTCGGCCGCGGCTGGTCCGAGGGAATCTTGTCGAGCAGCTCAGATTGGAGCAGGCCGTGGTTCGAGTCGGCGTGGTCCAGGGCCACGGCGCGCTCATCGGCGTAAAAGATATCCCACTTGCCAAAGTCGATCACGTCCTGGGGACCCTGGGACGGAGCCAGCAGGGCCTGCGCGAGGACCTTGGGCAGCGAGCCCCCCGACACGGCCACCTTGAAGGAGTCGTGTCTGGCGATGCCGGCCTTTTGGCTTTGCACAATGTACGCTCGCAGGGCCGGCGCGAGGGCGTCAGCGTTGGGGAAGGCGTAGAGGTTGGGTTGTGATTTCGCCATGATGCGGAATGGTTGGATGACAGTCGTTGTGTTGCGTGGGGCGTGTACAGTCTTCGATTTGCCGGACTCTGCTTACTGTAAGGGGTTTCCCTTGTAGCTGTTGTAGCTGTTGTAGCTGTTCGCCTTGCGTCTTTCTTTTTGGGTATTCTTGGAGAAGATGGAAAAAGAAAGAAAATCAAAGGAAAAATAAGGATGAATTAATAAATAGAAATAATAATAGCGAGCGGGCAAGTATGAGGCGAAATGAATCGGGCAGGTGGGGTCGGAGAGGCAGGGAAAGTGAGATGGGCAGACAGGCAAGTACCACGACAGGTTCCCAAGGCAGCAAGAACTGGATAGGCACCGGGGTAATTGTGAAAGACAGGCGGAGACGAACGCTTCACGGGGTCGAGCAAATTCTTGACAGTAAAAACAAGATGTTGATTTAGGGAAAGCGAAGAGAGTAGAGGGAAACGAGAATTTTTTTTCCTTTGGGGGG